>CAUYRH010037980.1:0-20702 GCA_963574655.1 Perodicticus potto | reverse complement strand
ACTCCCATGCAATTGAAGCAGTATCAAAAATACACTACTGGGACCTGATCAAACTAAAAAGGTACTGCACTGCTAAGAACACCGTAACTGTAGCAGGCAGACAGCCCTCAGATTGGGAGAAAATATTTGCAGGAAATTCTTCTGACAAACGTTTAATAACCAGAATCCACAGAGAACTCAAATGTATTAGCAACAAAAGAACAAGTGATCCCATCTCAGGGTGGGCAAAGGACTTGAAGAGAAACTTCTCTAAAGAAGACAGGCGCATGGCCTACAAGCACACGAAAAAATGCTCATCATCCTTAATCATCAGAGAAATGCAAATCAAAACTACTCTCAGATATCGTCTAACTCCAGTAAGATTAGCCCACATAACAAAATCCCCAAACCAGAGATGCTGGTGTGGATGTGGAGGAAAGGGAACACTTCTACATTGCTGGTGAGAACTAATATATTCCTTTTGGAAGGATGTTTGGAGAATACTTAGAGGTCTGAAAATAGATTTGCCATTTGATCCTCGAATTCCTTTACTAGGTATATATCCAGAAGACCAAAAATCACATCACAATAAAGGTATCTGTACCAGAATGTTTATTGCAGCCCAATTCATAATTGCTAAGTTATGGAAGAAGCCCAAGTGCCCATTGACCCACGAATGGATTAATAAATTGTGGTCCATGTATACCATGGAATACTATGCAGCCTTAAAGAAAGATGGAGACTTTACCTCTTTCACGTTTACATGGATGGAGCTGGAACATATTCTTCTTAGCAAAGTATCTCAAGAATGGAAGAAAAAGTATCCAATGTACCCAGCCCTACTATGAAGCTGATCTATAGCTTTCGTATGAAGGCCAAAACCCAATTATAGCACAATAATATGGGGAAAGGGGCAAGGAAGGAGAGGGGAGGTGGGAGCATGGGTGGAGGGAGGGTGATTGGTGGGATCACACTTACGGTGCATCTTACAAGGGTACAAGTGAAAATTACTAAAGGTAGAATATAAATGTCTTCATATAGTGATTAAAAGGCCACGAAGGCTATGTTAAATAGTTCAATAAAGATATTTCAGATTGTATATAAAGTCAGCACATTGTGCCCCATGATTGCACCAATGTACACAAAAATTAAAAAAAAACAAAAAACTTAGCTTACCTTACCCATAGCACTGCTTTTGTCCACCTCTATAAAATCTGATCTCGTTCTTACTGAATTCTCACTACTTACTTCCCATAGCATTCACTAGTATTTGATCGTCTATTCCATTGGGGCATCTCTGGTATTAATATTATCATGTAATATGTATTATCACATAATACATCCTCTGAACCTGTTTGATTCTTTTTATTACCTGGTATAGGAGTTTCTGATTTCAACCCCCATGAAAATAGAAATTGCTTGGGATTTCTTTGTCTGTCTGACATCTCAGTTGTACAGGGCAAGTTTCAATAAGTTCATTGATGACAAACCTTTCTAACACTGTTCTAGTCCTGACTTACACCCTTCAGAATTCTTAAATGTGTAGGCATAGAATTCTTCCTTGCCTTATCTTTGGCATATAGGGTTGTAGTAAATAAAAAGATATTCCATATCCTGCTACACACATTTGCTGTAGATGTAGAGAGTAAAGAATTGGCTGGCCTTGACAGTAGGGCCTGTTAGAGTAAAAGTAATTAGCTGTGTGTCCACAAGCCTTTTGCATCTTATAATAGTAATCACTTTCCAGAAAAAGTTGTCATATTCTTCAGCATCTCTGAAAACTGGACAGTGTTAAATAAATAGTCATATATTTTATTCCCTCATTTACCTGTTTTCTCAGTATCCCAGCTGACCATCTTGTTATAGTAACACATTATTTTTTAGATATATTCATACCATTGATTACATGAAAGCTTTTTCCCATCTAATTAATTTTTAATTGGACCTTAAGGAACTTACTGCTTTCCTATTTGATAAGGTAGATTTTCTGTCCCCATTTTCCTAGTTTTGTGTGAAGACTTTCACTAGAGTTATTAGGAATGTTTAATAAAGAAGTCATAAAAGAAACTACACTATGCCCCTTTTAAAGTTAATTATGAAAAATATATATTTAATCTTAAAGGAAAAGACAGCAAGTAAGGAACATAAAAGTCTTGAAAATTTAGCCGAGTAAAGAAAATATGACATTGTGAACAGTTTATCATGTTTTCTCAAATACCATGATGGCATAATATTGATAATATGATGTATGCCTTCCATGTAACTGTTTAGGGTTTTGTAAACAACTACTATCATAAAGGTTATTTATTTATTTATTTATTTATTTATTTATTTATTTTTTATTAAATCATAGCTGTGTACTTTAATGCAATCATGGGGTACAATGTGCTGGTTTTATATACAATGTGAAATATTTTTATCAAACTGGTTAACATAGCCTTCATGGCATTTTCTTAGTTATTGTGTTAAGACATTTATATTCTATCATAAAGGTTAACACTAGACATCATAAATTGTTTATTAATCATAGAATTACTTGATATCAAATGTCACCAGCTAACTTTTTCACATAATTTGTGACAAACAGTAATTATCAGAAAATTCTGTATTTTCACAGTTTAGAAATAATATAATATTTGTTAAAATATGCTTTCTATGTGAGTTCATATGAATTCTAGAAATTTCCATACATGAATTTTATCCATTCTTTGAAATTATAAAGATGGTAGGGGGACGTTGAGAATAAAGAAATTAGATTTTATTTTTTCAGGTGGATATGTTAATAAAAGTCCAGAAAAATTTATGCTATTATATTTCTTTATTGAATGCCCACTTTTTTCCTTAAAAAAAATTCTAGAGAAAAACCACAAGATAAATCACATGTCTTAATTTGAATAATATCTTGGTCTGAATAGTCATAGAAAGACAAGAAATTTGGGGAAATCTGTGTAATCTCTTTAAAATGAAGTCATCCTGGGGATTTCACATTTAACTTACATAACTCAACCTCTAATAAGTTTAATGGCAATAAATTAGTCCTAATTGAGGCTTAGTTTCACAATTTATCTCTTCCTGTAGACATTTTAACTATTGCTAGCAGACACTGGAAACCAAGGTAAGTTGAGGACAATTTAAATTATGTTTGTGAAAGTGAAGCATTTAGGAAAATAACCTTAGTGTTTATAGTTCTTCAAAAATCTCAAAGGATAAAATTTTTGAATAGTTCATAAAATATACATAGCAAGTCAGTATTGCTTGAAAGACAAGGTAATGATTCACAACTTGTATGAAAGTTTTTATTAAAGTGCCTAAAGAGAGCATCTTCACTAGCAATAATTTTTAAAGAATTAAGTTTATTCTCTGGTATATTTATTTTTAAAATTTATTTTTCACTTCTAATTAATATAAGAGTACAATTTTTTTGGTGACATTGTTCTCACTTCCAGGGTAAAGTTCCATTTGTTAACAGAGCCCCTCACCCAGGGGTGTGTTATACACCTCACAAAGTGCACGTTAGGTGAGATCCCACCACCAGGGGGCGTGTTATAAACCCTCACAAAGTGCACTTTAGGTGAGATTCCACCACCAGGGGGCGTGTTGTACACCCTCACAATGTGCACGTTAGGTGAGAACCTGCCTCCTGCCCTCCCTCCTGCCAATCATCCTTCCCCCACCCCCCACCACATCCCGCTACCCCAGAACCACACTATATTAGTGTTTTATTGTTATTATTAGCATGTAATTGTTTATATATTTGGGTAATATTAGTAAGGAGTTCATTGGATATTTATTTTTCCATTCCTGCAACACCTTAGTAAGAATAATGTATTTCAACTCCATCCAGATATGTGTAAAAGATGTAAAGTCTCCATCTTTTTAATGGCTGAATAGTATTCCAGGGCATACATATACCACAGTTTGTTGATGCTTTCATGGGTTGATGGGCATTTGGGTTGCTTTCATGACTTGGCAATTATGAATTGAGGTGCAATAAACATTCTGGTGCAAATGTCTTTGTGGTAAAATGATTTTTGTTCTTCTGGGTAGATACCTAGTAATGGGATTGCAGGGTCAAATGGAAGGTCTATATTTAGAACTTTGAGGATTCTCCACTTTTCTTATTGTTTAATTTGAGTTCTCTAAAGATTCTAGTTAGCAGGCCTTTGTCCGATAAATGCAAACATCCGAAGGCTGTCCATTTGCTTTTTTTGTGGTACCCTTAGCTGTGCAAACACTTTTTAGCTTGATTGAATCCCAGTTATTTATTTTTGGTGTTGCTGCAAGTGGGAGAGTCTTCCTCATAAAGTTTTTCACAGGCCAATATCTTCAAGTATTTTCCCCAGATTTTCTTCTACAGTTTTTATTGTTTTGTGTCTAGAAGCAGCTTTTGCCAGAGGCTTGTATCCATAGGGAGAGATAATTGGACTGAAGTGGAAGGAGCCAAGTGTGAGGAGCTGTGCACTGGGAGGATCACGTAGGCACACAGCGCCCAGGCTCCGCCAAGGAGCAGAAACAAGAAAGGGGAATAAAAACAACAGGCCCGAGCCCAGCTCCAAGAGGAAGGGAGACTCCCTCCCCAAAGGGGTGCTCTGGCAGGTGACCAGCCCGCAGGTGAACAGGGTTCGAAAGGCTGCTTACCTTGTTATAGGACAGCAGTCCAATTGTCGAGGTCCCACCACTGAGCCAAGGCCCCATCCTGCCTGGCACAAAATACTAAATATCTTTCCTGCAATCCTGAGCACCCAGATCACCCTTCCCCCATCGTAGTTGCCGGAAGGTAAATTTATTTTTTAAGAAATGGTTTTGCTTTTAGTTTCACCTACTCGTGGTCAATGGCCTGGGATGCCAGGTGGATAGTCTGAGGAAGTTTCCTCTTCAGGAGAGTGGGCCATCCTGGGGCTACTAACACCTGCCAACATATGTTCTCGACTCTGACCTAAATAGACAAATTATTCTATACCATTTGGGTTACTTGATCATGACTGAGGGGAGAACTAAATACCCCGAGCTGTTCCATACCTCTTCTTCTTCCTGTTGGAGAACCAGGCACAGGCCATGTTTACCTGTCAAGCGTCTGTAATCCTAACCACTCTGTAAGCCTGCTTGAAGCAGCTCTTAGTTTTACTTAGTGTCTGGCTCCAGATGAGTGCTTAATTAGTATTGGCTGAATGATAATTAATCAACCTCCTTCCCTATAATTCTTCTCTTGTTTACCAACCTGATCATATACATGTTTGCATATATTTATACAGCTCACATCCTTTAATCTCTACTGACCATTTATTTAACAGAGGATAACAAACCTCTCCTTAAAAGGCCTGTTTTATTAATATTTGTAAATCACAACTACACAAACTGGAAAATAGCAGCATGTATCGGTGGAAATGCCACATATTCTTGGTGTGAAGACAAGGCTTGTATCTTGTATGAATTACAAGTCTCTGTACTAACTCTCCAGCTCTTTGCCTGTCCTATAGTGCCTACTACAGCATATAACATAGTGTACTTTTAGGTAAATAGTTGTTTAAACACATGAAACAGAACTTGATTAATATGAGATGGGATTTCACTACAAGATATGTACAAATGATACAGCGTGAGGGTCAAGTTAATAACAGTGACAAAATCAGTCTTGGTAGCAGGAGGTATACATTCTCAAATGCCTCGTATATGTGCAGTGTTTTAAATACATTATTTTAGATATTTCTGATAGTTTGAAAAGTCAGTGTTGTCACTCTCTTTTAACAGATGAAGAAACTGTGGTTTAAAAAGTTGACATGTCCAGGGGTCACCAAGGAGACAAGCAGAAATCACCCTCTTATTTCAGACTCCTTCCTTAATTAGACCTCATCCAAATATTGATGTGGATTTTCCTTGAGGATTTTCTCAGTTGGGACGATAGTTCTCTGACCCATAAAATAAGAGCTTAGAAACTTTCAGTATCCTTGTTTCTCCATTTTTTTCAATATTTCTGATGTAGCGTGAGCAAAACATACTTCAAACTCATTTTCATCTTTCCTCTGTTCATTTCAATAGGACTTTCCCAGGAGATAGTAGTGATAAATGAGCTCAGTGTTAATGATATGTTTATGAGCTTTTAAAGTGAAATGAGACATTGTATAATAAATACGGCTACAAACATTTAAAATCATTAAACAGCTTAGAAAATACATTCAACATTTTGATAAACATTTCAACTAACTCTGCATTTCCTTCTACCATCAGAGTTTATATAAACTGAAAGAGAAAAGGCAAGGCTTTATCAGTGTTTAAACATTTTTCTTTTTTTTCTTACTGTGCTGCCTTAAATTATTTACATAAATGTCTATTACAAAGTGGAATTTTCAGTCTTCCTAGAAATTAAACAGGTATTTGTAGTTTTGCTGTAGTGCATTTTTACTGAGGCCTCAAGTGGACTTAACTTACCTACCGAGCAATGGCAAAGAGGAAAAAACAGTTAAATGTGGAATATTTAGATAAAAATATTTAAAATTATATAATATATTGGCAGATGTGGGGAACATAAACATTTGTTGCTAAATAACCTAGATAGACCAAAACATTAAAAAGAGTAAGAGGTTGGGCACAGTCATTCATGCCGTAATCCTACTACTCTGGGTGGTCAAGGCAGGACGGTCCATTGAGGATACTAGTTCAAGATCAGCCTGAGCAAGCAGGTGACTATGTCTACACAAAAGAAGAAAAAAAAACAGATGGCTGGGAAAGGTGCTGTGAGCCTGTAGTCCTCGCTACTTTGAAGGCTGAGGTAAAAGTGTCACTTGAACCCAGGAATTTGAGGCTGCAGTGAGCTGTGAAGATACCACTGCACTCTGTCCTCCTTGAGAGAGCAGGACTTGTCTCAAGGGAAAAACAAACAAACAAAAAACAACAATAAAAAAAAGCAAGAGAGAAAATAAGAGATGAAAGAGGGCTATAGAAAGGTTTTTATGTTATGCCCACAAAGGAAGATAAACAACTATTGAAACTTGAACGTTAGCAAAAAATATACTCACTAATTGAAGCAACAGTTTTAGAGAGAAATTTATTTATGTTTAAAAGATTTAAAATTTGATAACATGAAAACCTTCATTTCCTGCATTATGACATACTAATTTATTCAGACAAACCATCTAGCTGAAAAGAACTAAAGATTCTAAACATAAACAAAGCTTGCTCTTGTATGGAGAAATAAAACATTCCAGAACTCAAATTTTGCAATAAAACATTTCAAGGAAAACCTGAATCTTAGAATGACAAATAACAAAGTATCTGGGGTTGGGGGGGGAAAAACTGTAAGTAAAAACCCAGCTATTTAACAAAGACACTATGGAAAAGTATTCCTACTCAATGAATAGTCCTCAGAAAATTTGATAGCCACATGTAAAAGACTGAAACAGGAGCTCTCACAACTCACAAAAATTAATCCACAATGTATAACAGAATTAAATCTAAGGTCTGAAACTTTAACAATTCCAGAAGAAAATGTTGGAAAACTTTTATAGATCTTGGCATAGGCAATGAATTTATGAATAGATTCAAAAGGTAATATTAACAACTACAAAATTAACTCATGAAACCTGATTAAATTAAAAAGCTTCTTTACAGCCAAGGAGATAATCAACTCTTGCTATACATCCAAAAAAGGGATGTATAGCAAGAAAAAAATCAAACAACCTCATAAAAGTGGGCAGAAACATGAACACAGCTCGCAAATGAAGACATACTGATGGCTGATACACTAAAAAACGCCCAACATCTCTAATTCTTAGGGAAATGCAAATCAAAGCCAAAAAGAAGATATCACCTAACTCCAGTCAGAATGGTTTTTATCAAAAAATCCCCCAAACAGATGCTGATGTGTATGCCCAGAGAAAGAAACTCTTGCACCCTGTTGGTGGGCCTGCAAACTAGTGCAACCTCTATGGAAAGTGGCATGGAGGTACCTCAATGAACTATAAGTAGTCCTACCATTGGATCCAACAAGCACACCATCGAGTATTTACCCAAAGGGAAAAGGTCATTTATCAAAAAGACATTTTCACTCAAATGTTTGTTGCAGCAAAATTCACAATTGGAAAGATTTGAAATCGACCCAAGTTCCCATGGATACGTGAGTGGATTAATAAAATGTGGTATTCATACACCATCGAGTGCTATTCAGCCATAAAAAATGGTGAACTAATACCTTTTGTAACAACCTGGATGGAACTGGAGACAATGTTTTAAGTGAACTGTAACAAGAATGGAATATCAACACCACACATACTCACTATTGAATCGGAACTAATTGATCAACACCCATGTGTACATTTGGGAGTAAAACTCAATGTAAAGCAAGCAGGTGGTTATAAGCAAGAGGAGCAGGTAAATTCATCCCTAATGGGTACAATGCACACTATTTGGATGATGGGAATACTTAATAAATTTGACTCGAACTGTACAAAACCAATTCATGTGACCAAAGCATTAGTACCCTCCTAATGCCCTGAAATTAAGAAAAATACAATAGATCTAAACCTACCGGATGTCAAGTATCAACTCTGCTTACTTTGTTGAAAGCTTTTTAAAAATATCTTTGAAACCACTATGCAGTATAAAAAATATACACGCCCACTAGCAGATTTGAAAATTTATTTCATTATCATTTTTTATTAGATAATAATGGTGTACACTACTGCATTTTTGGGGTACAATGTGCTGATTTTATATACAATTTGGAATGTTTACATCAAACTGGTTAACATATCATTCACCCCATTTATTTAATTGTTGTGTTTAGATATTTATACTCTACTATGAGCTGGATCATATTGTTAGATGTGAAATTTTAAAAAGTGAATAGAAGTGGAAAACATTAAGCATGGAATAATCTAAGACACAAATTAGGAATGGGTTTACAAGTTAATTAAATTAGTCATACAACAAAGGAACTGAAACTTATGATAGTAAAAATATTCAGAATACAGTAGATAGAGACAAAGAGCAGAAATTAGTGATAAAACAGGTTTAACAAAAACATAGTGAAGAAATGAGAAAGTCTAGTTGCAGTTCCAGAAGGAGAGCGGGAAGAATGGGTCACAGGGAGTCCTGGAGAGGCGGTGAGCGAGGATTTTCCAGCGTGGAAAGGCAGGAGCCACAGAGGCAAAAGCTGAATGAATGCCAAACTAGATAGAAGAAATATGTATCTAAACCTGAGACTGAACATTTACAAAATCAAAAGGAAATTTTAAAGGCAACCTAAGGAAAAACAAGCTCTTCAATGGAGTAATGGACTGAGTTTGGGTCTAAAGAACAACCATGAGAAAAACAACCTAGAAAAATGTGTTCCAAAAGATATTTTCATATCTGTACAGAGTTTGCCATTAATAAAGGATTTTTGAAAGGATATCCTGCTGGCGGAAGGAAAAGGTTCCTAAAAGTAATGTTTTTAATACAAAGACTAATGGAGCAAAAAGAATTGGTAACTTTGTGAATAAATCTTAGCAAATGCAACTATACAGGATAACAATAATTACATGTAAGGCTTACAAAGCAAAACTGAAATACAATAACTGATATTGTTGCTAAAATCAGTTGAGAGTATATTAAGTGGTATTAATAATTTCTGAGGGCCTTTTTTTAAATTGGAATAACTTAGAGTATTGTTAATTATTAGGCTTTCATAAATCAAGTATAGATGTTATCCCCTTTGTATTTTTTCTTTTGAAATATGTAAATGTATTTTCTGTTTCTTAAAATTATGTGAACATCTTCTTCCCACACACAAACATGCACAAATATTTCAGTAAGTGCTAGAGAATCTATAAAGGTGTGGCTAAAACATAATAGCTTAATTTTATGTGGATATTTATTTAATTCTGAAGAGCAAATAAATAGAGAAATGTTTTTTGAATGTATATCATATGTTTTCCAAAACAAAATCGTATGCATCCAAAATAAAAAGCAAATTTGAATAAAATGTGGATGTTTTAAATTTGCCTATCATAATAATTTTTACTCTTCTACTGTTGGTGAGAATTATAAGCTTATATGTAATTATAAGCCAAGACTTAGAAGTATATGAACACAGGTTAATTTTTCAGAATAATCAAAAGGAACTCTTTAAAATATAATGTTCTAATAACAGCTTCTGAACATATAGTACTTATCCATCTCCGTTCATTTTCTAATAATGCTAAAGTTATGAATTTTCTCATACTGGCCTATATCATTAGATATTAATGTTGGATTAACTGTGCCCTCTTAATAAAAACTGCAAAGGAGAAACATTTTCTTTTTGAAATTAAAACTAGCAATAGCAACTTCTGCTTTCAAATACTGGTGCATAGTTTATGTTCACAGAACATGTATTTTTTATTGCTTCCTTCCAGTTATCAAGATCAGTGGAAAAAATTAGTGACATCCAGAATAGATGACCAGCCCTTAGAAAAAAATGAGAACGAATTTTGGCTCTTCTCAAGGAGGCTGAGAACTCCTCTGAAGGAGAGATGTATCCATCGGGAAGGGCCCAGATTGCTCAGACGCAGTGCATGAAAAATCAGAAGGCACTCTCGGGGGCTTTGTCTGTCTCTGCCTCTGTATTTCCATATCTTCACATTCTTTCTTCCTCTCTTTCTACTTTCCTTTTCCCTTTAAGAGGTTAGGGTCAAAGAGAGAGAAGAGAGAAAAGATGAGGAGAGTACAAACATGTGTTGTGAGGACGAGGACTAAGTTGACAAAAAAAATGTGGGAGGTATTTTTTAAAATATGGAAGTCTAAAATTAAGGTGCATCCCATCCCATTACCTTGCCTTACAGGTAATATTCAGAAACGTGTGCTAAATGCACAGAGTTTTTAAACATTTTTGTGCATATCTTTGGGGAAAATCAGACTCCGCTGCTGTTTTTCCTGTTTTCTCTGGCTCAGGCTGCAGCACTCTGAAGACATCCCTGGTTGAACTAATTCAAAGGAAGTGGACGTCTGAGTTTGAGTGGAGGGAAGATAAGAGTCGGGTGATCCTTAACTGGTAACAGTCTTCAGGGAGATTGGAAAGTATAAAGAGGTTCCACAAACTTTCATATTTAGAATTCAGAAAACAGCAGCCTTGTGCTGTTATCTATAATATATGATTTAAACATAATTAGGTTACTACCTCTTAAGCAGATGTTATGTTCTATAAATTACTGATGTGCTTACCCTTTTACTGTATGGTTTCATATATCCCAACTTATATTAAAATAAAATTAGGGGATATATGTTTTCCTTCATCTCATTAGCTGTTCCATACATCTGTTTATTCCGTTTTCCCCTTTGGGAGTACACATTTTAAGTATTCTATATTCAGAAAAGGGCACAAATTATAAGTTGATGGATTTTCACAAAGTAACATACTCATGCAGCAATGACACAGGTGAGTAATAGCTCCGTTCTGCACCCAGCACCCATCCTCATGCTGTACTCATCAACACCACCTTGTATGTACAGCACTTTGCAGCAGTTTTTGCCTGTTTTGAAACTTTCTATTAATAAAATCACGCATGATCTTCATGATCTTTTTATTCTTCGAGTGTTCTCTTTCTCCATTTTTTTTTTTTTTTGTTAAATTCCTTCATGCAGTTGAGGCGCCAATAATTCACTCTTTTGCATTACATTGTATTTCATTAGATGGAATATACAGCAATTTATTGGATCTGTTTTTGTTTGGTAATTTATTTCCTGGTGTTGACTATTATAATACAAATTGTGCTATTATGAACATATGTACATGCGTTTGGGGAAGGTATCTGTCCACGTTTTTCTGTTGTATGTTACCAGATGTGAAGTTTCTGGGTCACATGGTGCCTGTGTGTTCATCTTTAATATTTAACTTACTATTGAATCATTGTTACATTAGTTGAAAGACATCATGAGGTGAGACACATCATGCATTTATTTTAAAGTCGGACTGGCGTTTAATCCAGTTCACAATATATTTTTATTAAATAATTTTGAGTGTATTAATTTTATTGACACCCCCAAATTAATGTATAACGTGATAATAGAAGTACTACATAAAATAATGTATGTTGAAAGCATATCACACATTTAGTGCTTGAAAGAATTATTTGTTTAAGCTCTTGCCTGGGGTGTAATTACAAAATTAAGTTATAGGTGGGTCTGAGAGACTATCTCACGAATCTGGGCTCTTAGATTAATCCTGCGGTCCCCACACTAACCCCCCATATGTCCAAGCTGGTTTTCATTGGTGCTTTATGAACTTGGTGTGCACAGTTGGCGCGGTAACTAATCCTCATTAGAAGTATATTAAACGGCGTCTGTATGTTCAGCATAGCTACACGCTACATGAAGAACGCAGAATAAGCTCAACCATCACTTTCTATCCCTCTAAACGGTGAAAGATGTAACTGCAGAGCACAGATTAAAATCTAATCACATTACAAAGTAGCCGTATCACCTGCTCTGTGCTTTTTTCTACTTGGTTAAAGTTATTAAACCGTTGAATTTAAACTTGAAAGCATATAACTTTGAAAGGAAACCCAATACTTGTTTTTTTTATCAGTGAGTTTATAAAAGCTGTGAGAATATTTTCTAAGACAATATTTAAAAAAATAATTACCTATTTTAGGATAGGTTTTGCTCTTCTGTTCATCACTGTTGTGTATTAAAGAACAACATCAGGGATAAAACAAATCAGTTTGTAAATAGAAGTTGGTTATCAGCCTTTTGTCCTAGGAAGAAATAAAATTTATCATTTTCATCATAGGCTAAGTCTTAAAAGGGGCCTAATATGAATTTTATAGATCGTCTATAATTTGTAACTGCAGATCTATTCCAATACAATTGTGCCTTTATTTAATTTTGAAAATATATTTTTATAAAAAAAATCTTAACATATTAGTTGTAGGTAAGAATATGTGCATTAGCATATGTTATGCAAGACTCTAAGACTCCAAACACACATCATGACATGATCTCAGAAGTATTTTAGGAAAGACAGTCATGTACATATTTAAAGTATTTTCAAGATGTAAGATAAATAAGTGAGAGTGATATGTTCATATGGGGTCTGAAAGGGCTACAGAACAGTGTTAGTGAAGACATGATACATGTATTAGGGGTGATTACTATGCTGAAATTTGAAATCTAGCAGAGGCCTAACAGGACTTTGCATGGTGGCGGTTAATGTGCTGTGTCTACACAAAGACAGAGATGGATTCAGTAGCATGTTATTTCAGTTGTGCTGGCAGCTAAAATGGTTGGGATGGTTTCTGAACATTAAGTATGAAGGAAGATAAAAATGAATAGAACATAATATGGATTAAAGAAACAGGAACAAGAACATAGTTCACCTTGTATATACAAGGTATATTTCCATTTATGTCAAGGAATTCTGTCTTAATTTGATAAACCACTGGTCCTCACATTTCTTAGGATATAAAATCTTGCATATCTTAAAATATGCATATGTTACTATCAATTCTTCTCATTCTGATTCATTTAGTTTGATGGAAGGCCTATGGAATGTGCATTTTAAGGTTTGCTCTGTGAGAAACGCTGTTTTTAGGTATTGAAAACAACTGGAAGCTTCCTAGCAGAGGATTGAGATGTCAGATCTTTAGTTTTCAAGAAAAATTTGAGAATAAGATGTTGATTAGTTAGGAGGCTATTGAAAATAATAGGTGAGAGAGGATTAAGTCATGAAGCCTTGAAATACAGTGATTTATGACAATGGCGGCAAAGTAGTTTCATTGGGAAATGATAGCCTAGTCAACAAATAATTATCAATAAGCAAAAGAGGATAACAGAAACAATCTCATACAGAAAATTTCTATCACATACTGCAAACAAAAATTCCAAGGTGCTAAAGAATCTAAGTATGATAGGTATGACAATAAACTGTAGAGAAGAATAACTTCATGACTTTTTAAGAAGTACATCAGTTTTAAAAGAAAAAAGATTAAATTGACTATATCAATATTAATACGTGGCATCTCCTATTCATTCAAGACACATGGAGAGTTGAAAAGGGAACCCACAGAGGAAAGAGAAGACACTATTTTAAATACATGTATCCAGAATATATAACTATTTCTTAAAATTAATATGGAGAATAAAAATCTCATTTGAAATATGAATTAGATTTACTTTTAAAGAGAAGATCTCCAAACGGCCAATTACTCATAACATAAGACATCAGAGAAATGCAAATGAAAACTGTAATGTGATAGGCTCTACACCTGCTGAGACAGCCACAATGAAAATGAGAAAAAGGATCAAGTGTGGACAAGGACTTTGAACAATCAGAACCCATATACTGCCTGTAGGAATGGAAGTTTTGCATCTACATCAGGAAAACCTTTAGAATAAATCATATAAATGCATAAATGAGCACCCTAGTGACTCTATCCTGTGGTTATGTACACAAGTATGTACATGGGTTCAGCAGTACACAGATGCTACAACGTTCACAGAAGCGTTGTTCAAAGAGTCACAAACTAGAAAACAATAAATTTTCATCTATAGTTGACTTAATATATTATGGTCCATTTAAAGGATACTATATACTCCAGTTGTCTATCGATGTGTATAAAATTATTTTGAATTTAGTAGAATGAGATAACAAAGGTTATAATCATGGATACAATCAATCAGAAATTTAGATAGGGTGAAGCACGGATAGATTATCTCTATTCATCTTTGATTCTGAGGCCTGTGCTGGGAAAACACACAGTTGAGGGTAACAAATCGCTGAGAACTGAAATCTTCTGATAGTTCTTCACTCCTGATTGTTTGGTATCTGATTTGAATTACTCACCTGGAACATTGGCATGTGGCTTGGGCTTCTCTGAATTTCAGCTGCATTTTAGGAAGGGGGAGTCCTGGGAGATAGCATCTGAGGAGCTAATATTTAAAAAAAACTAGGACAAGCTTCCAATCTACCCTTGGAAGTCGCAAGTCATACTTTATTCAATAAGCCACATTGTGTTAATTACAAGAAGGTCATTAAGTCAGCATAATTCAAGGGGAGAGGAATTGGATTCCATCTCTAGGAAGTTGCAAGGCCAATTTGTAGATCATGTGGTCTAGGAAATACAGTTGTGGTCACCTTGAGAAAGCAAAATCTGCCGCAGAATACACTGATGAGATTGGCAGTGATGCACCCCAACATAGACGAATCTCTCAGAAATAGTGCTGAGTTAACAAAGCTGGATACAGACAGTACATGCTGCACACATTCCTATTTATACACAAAACATTAAACCCAGCAACATGTTACAGTAGTGATTACCTATTGGGATAGTAATGGAAAGAGAATGGAAAAATGGTCTCTGAGGTATTATTTCTATTACATTTCTTTTATGAACGCTAGTGACAAGGTGGGTTTAGCCTGTGAAAATTCACCAATTGTTCTGTTATGAGATAAACATTTTTTCTGTGTATATATTGTACTTTAATATAAGGTTAAAATAAAAAAGAAAAGGACATTCAACATATTTATATTCAGCCTATCTGGTCTTTATCCCTCTCTTAAGGTCTGTTCTATATTTTTCTCATTTTTTTCTTCACTCATCACTTTGTAGTGTTTATTTCTCAATCATTACACATTTGCTAAAAGCTTTTCCAAAGATGCATGCCATTTATTAGAAATAATACTTCTAAATTAATGCCAGTGTATTGCTGATGCAACTGCTTATTGTTTACTCAACACGGAATAATTTATTTCCAAAGGTAAATTTAGCGTCACCATGTGAACTTCACCTTGTTAAAAAATTAAAAGTTATTGTACTAGACATGAAGAATTATAATTCTTGAAGAAGCTGACATGTTTTGATGGTATTTATGCTTATGCATACTTGGAAACAGTCATTTTCCCAAGACATTTAGAATCTTCAATTTTTCTCCCTTTGTAGATACCTTTATTTCACATTCGAATATATTGTATTAGAATATCCTTTCAAGTTTTTGCTTTAACACATGTCCAGAATCCGACCATTGTCCACCACACTCACATCTATATGTATGCCTCTGTCCTGCGCCGCCGCTAACTCCCACTCTGATTTTTCACTAAGGCCGTGCTGTGCCCTTGCACCCTGACCTTGTAGCTTACAGCACGGCAGCCTGTGATGACTTTAAATCTATCGGATGGTGTAGATCGTGTTGTTCTTATCCAAGGATCCTCCAGTGGCTTTGCTGTCCCTCTGAGTAAAAGTTAAAGTTCTCAAGAAGGCTGTTAGGTCCTCAGAATAAATACTTGCTAAGGTCTGCCAACTTTCTTCACTAGCTGTCTGCTTTTATGAGAAATGTCAGGGAAGTTCTCACTTTGGTTCTTTGCATTTGCGTTTCTTTTTTGCGTAAATTTCTTTTCAGTCAGATCTGTGTATGGTCTGTTCTCTCACTTCTGGTTTTTGCTCACATTTTGCCTCTTTACTGAGGCTCTTCTCTGAATGCTTTATGTAAAATTTTCAGCCTTTTCCAGTTCCCAATCATCATCGCCATCCTCTAGTCAAACATTCTCTGCTTATTTTTATGTAAACCACCAATCAACTTTGTATATTTATTTTTAAGCATCTGTTTCTTTATTGAACATTTCCTTTGTCATTTTCACCCCTTTGTCCTAGCTCTCCGAGGGTGGGGTGTGTTAACTAAGTGTGTGTGTGTGTGTGTGTGTGTGCACGCACCCGTGCGGGTGAGTGCAAGGGAATTCTCTGTTTGAAACAACCTTTTCTACTTGTAGCTCTTTGTTTTCACCTTTTACGTTTCATGTCTAAGCTTGGTGATGTTTTCTCAAGGAATGTTTAATTGGTCATTCTACAAAAAGGAGTCTGATTTTCCACCTTTCATTTCTTGTCATATTTCCTGGTTTATTTCTTTCATACATCTTCACTATTATGTAGCTATCCTATTAGTATAATTATTTCAATTGTTTGTCTTTCTAACTGGAATATAATCCCAGTGAAATGAACCTCATTAGAGAGTGGATGTGTGAATAGGATACATGGAGTAGATTTTAGCTGGACGTTTTCCTTATTAGAACAATTCTGCTTTACAGTTAGGCATATATCTGCTTTTTGAGTGTAATTGTTATTACATCAGTACAGATAGGTAAAATATAGGGTTTAGTAATACTTTCGTTTGACAAAATATGGAACTTTTGTTTTTTTACACTTCTACTTTTGGGAGTACTTTTTGTTTTTTTGTTTTTTTCATGTCATCATGTTTTTTTTTTTTTTAAACGGGAAAAAGGAAGCTTATTTCATCCACAGGTTCAGAAATGAACCTGATAAGTCTTATTATAATCCTTAAGTCATTTAATTACAAAAATGCCTTTGGCTCAGGATTGGGATAAGGCCGACTCTTGAGACAAGTTCAAAAAGAGGTTTGCAATGAATCTTCCTGGTGTTTGATGGCCATCTTATACCTAGATAAATGAATTTCTGCCAATAACAGAGAAGTTCTCTTTAATAATTACCTCAAATGGGTTTTTCATGCTTTTTATGTTTTGGTCCTCTCTCTTTTGGGATACCAATACTTTGTTCATTGGCTTGTTTTGTAAAGTCCCATGTTTCTCTGAGTTTTTATTGTTTATTCTCCTTTATTCTTTTTAATGTATCTTTGACTAACAGGGTTAGTTTGAAAGTCTTGTGTTGGAGGTCTAGGATTCTTCTCTTTGATTTAGTCTGTTGTTGAAGCTTTCTGCTGTATTTTGTAATTCCCCAATGACTCTTCCGTTTAAACCGTCTTTTTAAATTTAAATTATTTTTCCTTACTTATACTGTTTATCTCTTTCGTCAGTTTTTTTCTATTTTTCACTCCTTTTCTGAAATTAGTATTATTATTTTTTTGTTGTTGAGCTTTCTTTTCTGTTCTATTCTTCTTGTTTGCCGCCCATACTCAGAATTCCATCTATGATATTTTGACAGTCTCCTTCTGTTTTGGGTCCATTGATGTGGATTTCCTGTGATCTTTGAAGATTATGAACTAGCTTGTTTTTCATGTTGCCAGAATTCTTTCACTGGTTTCTTCTCATCAATAACATCTTCTTTAAGCTCATGAATGATAACCTTGGGGTACATCTCTTTCCCTTTGCTCACAAGAATTAGTTAGAAGAATAAGCAATCCATTTGTGTCCTTCTCAGAGGACCGACCCAGGGCGGGAGGGAAAATGTCCTGAGAACCTGCAATACAGCACTCTGCACTGTCCCATGTCCCTGTTTCTGTTCCATTCCAAGCAGGTATTGGAGGACATTTGTTAAGATTGGTAGGTTTGCCCCCACATTGCTGTTGAAAGCATGGGCAGGGAATGGGCAAGACCCTCTCCATTGAAACTGGTGAGATGACTTTGACTGGCATCTGGGACTGTGGCAGGACCTTGGTGTGCACCTGGATTGATCGCAGAGCTGAAGCCAGTGGCAGAGTGGGTCTCAGGAACCTGGCAAATGCCCAGGAGTATGCTGAGACATACGCCATTACCTAGGTGGAGGTGAGTCTTTGGTGCAATCCTGGACATGTTGGGCATCTTGGCCAGTACCTGGATAGGACACAGAACCACAGCCAGTGGTGAGGGAGTTACAGTGGTTGGGGGACTCTCTGCCTAGGTCTGTGTGCAGCAACAGCTACATTGCTCCTCAGGGGGCAGAGACAGTACTATCTAGGGGGCAAGAGTTTGGCAGCAGATTCTGAGGGCTGATGGGCACCTGCTCTGCTGGGATCCCCAGGAGGCAGCTGGTGGAGAGGGCATGGGGGGTGCACAGCTCCCTCTCATATTTATTTTAACACCATTTTCTGCTATTGAAATAAATGAGAAGAATCTGCATATCTTCTGCTGATTAGTGCTTATTGACTTGAAAGTCACTGTAGTTATCTTAGGAGGCATTTTATGGTAGAAAACTTGTGTCTATTAGCTTCATATTGCTTTGAATACAGATAATATTTTTAGTGAACTTCCAAACGTGAGACCTCAGTTCTTGCCGTTACTACTGGCATTGATTAGTTTAGTGCCTTCCAACAACTAAAATCAATTAAAAGTCAAAGGTAATGCTGTTTTGTTCTACATTCCACAGACTATACACTGATGGGAGTTTCTTTCAGGTAGTAAGAGACCAATTTCAGTGTTTGTCTGGCTTTTCCAAAGATGCCTTTTATCAGTAAATATTGATTCATTTTCAGTCAAGTTGGAAACGTTTTAGAAAGTAACTCTCAGTACAAATAACTAGTCTTATAGGTCAGCAATATCTAAACGTGCCTGACAGTATCCTTTACTTCCAAATGAGCTGAAATTCTTCTCTCATATTTTTTTCTGGCATACTGTATTATCTTTGTCAAAATTTAATGAATACAGCAATTTCCTTCTTTGTAATAAAGTAATATATAAACAACAGCAAGTGTTAATTTCATTATGATTTCATGGTAGGTTGAATTTTATGACGAGTACGTAAAACTTGCAAATAGGTGACATGATATTTGGCTTTCACTTATTTTCCCTTTGTTTTAGAATATTAAAAAAAATGTATTCCACTGAATGTTAGGTTACAGATAAGTAAAATATATTTGAAAATACTGCAGTTGTTATTTACAAAAAACAAATTTTCCTAGTTGTATTTTTGAAATATTGAACTCATTCAAAATTAAATGACCCCCTAGAAATAATAATTAAGAGAAAGATTAAAATAATATACTTTCATCCTTTAAGATGTTACATTGGAACTAAAATTTTATGGGAACAACATGGATATCTTATCCGAGACACTAAAATGTTTTTGATATGATATCCTTTTTTTATAATTGAAAAATAGTGTTCTATCCATCTTATTTTGTGAGAGTCCATTGCTTAGTTTTATCTTTTGCATCAGTGTGGAAGTTAGGTTCTGTCCTTTAATTTCTGAGTTCTTACTTTGCTGTTGGTCCATTGTGATGGTCATTGTGTAGAAAAGGTTGAAGTATTTCCTATAGAGCTGGTCTTGTGGCAAATTTCTTCAATGTTTGTAAATCAGTAAATGATTTGATTTCTCTGTCAATTTTAAAGCTTAGCTTAGCAGTATATAGAATTCTGGGCTGGAAATTGTTTTGTTTAAATAGACTAAAGGTAGATGACCATTGTCTTCTTGCTGGGAAAATTTCATTAGAGAAGTCTGCAGTCACCCTGATGGATTTGCCCCTTTAGGTCAACTGGCGCTTACTCCTGGCAGCTTGAAGAATCTTTTTTTTTGTCTTGACTTTGGACAGGTTCATCACAATGTGTCTTGGAGAAGTTTGGTTAGAGTTGAGGTAACCTGGGGTCTGATGTCCCTCTGCAAGGAGTGTGTCAGAATCTTTGATGATATTTGGGAAATTTTCATTTATAATATTCTCTAGTATAGCTTCCATTCCCCTGGGGCATTCTTCTTCCCCTTCTGGGATACCTATAACTTGTATGTTGGAATGCTTCATAAAGTCCCATAATTCTGTCAATGTTCTGCTTTCTCTCTCTTCTTTTCTGCCCTTGCAACTATCTTGGTTATCTCAAGAGCTTTGTCCTCTTCCTCTGAGATTCTTTCTTATACATGTTCTAATCTGTTGTTAATACTTTCTATTGCATCTTTAAGTTCTCTAATTGACTGCTTCAGTTCCTTCAGCTCTGCTATATCCTTTCTATATTCTTCATATTGTTCATCTCTTATTTGATTCTGTTTTTGGATTTCCTTTTGGTTATTTTCCACTTTATCAGCAGTTTCCTTCATTGTTTCCATCATTTCCTTCATTGTTTT
>CAUYRH010037979.1:0-17095 GCA_963574655.1 Perodicticus potto | reverse complement strand
GCATTTATTTTTATTAAGGATATTGGTTTGTAGTTTTATTCTTTTCTTATGGCTTTTTCTAGCTTTGGAATCAGGGTGATCTTGGCTTCATAGAATGAGTTAGTTATGATTCCCAACCTCTCAATCTTTTGGAACAATTTCAGTAGGACTGGTACCAATTCTTCTTTGTAGGACTGGTGAATTCAAGTGTGAATCCATCAAGTTCTGGAACGTTTTTAGTTGAGATTGGGTTTTTTTGTTGTTATTGATTCAATCTTGCAACTCTTACTGGTCCGTTAAGGATTTCTTTTTTTTTGTGATTCAAATATGTAAAGTGTGTGTTTCCAGAAATTTATTAATTTCCTTTAGATTTTCCAGTTTCTATGTGCTGAGGTATTCATAGTAGTCACAGATGATATTTTGTATTCATTTGGTACTAGCTGTAATATGTAGGAGAACAAATTCCAGTTATCTTTCATAAAATATTTGTTATTTCTCTTAAGGTTAATCACTGACTGTGAAGAAATATGCAATGTATGCAAATTCTCATTATGCTTAACCTTATACCTTTTTGCTTATTGTGTTACTGTGATAAAGTAAAACATCACGAGCCATAAATTATACATATAGGAAACACATAGCAGAGACATCTCAAGATATGCACAGGGAATGGGATGTCTAGGGCAGTGGCAAAAGTTACTGACCTGTGACACAAAGTGAGGCATGTGACTATAATAAAGTTGGAGCCACATTCATAGGAAGGATAAAGGGGCATCTGCATCAGCAGCAAAAGCTGCAACCACATGCACAGGTAATTAATCACTCAGCTAGGCAGAAATAGCTGAGGTGGATCCCAGTCAGACCAGTAGGCAGTAGGTGTCAAGCCGGCGTTTCCCATAGTCGATACATCAACACAGGGGAACTGTCAGTCTGCACACCCTGCTAGGCTATACACTGTAACATGATTTATATCGTTTTCCCTGTAATTTCTCTGAATTCCAATCAGTACCCAGTGGAACCTGGAGTTAGGGCCTCACTGCCACTCTCTGACAGTGTCTGGCCCCCCGAGACCCTCTGACCCTACGGTTGTTATTGCACCTAGAATTTTGGGTCTTCTCTCTGCAGTGTTCGCAGAAACCTAGAGGCTCCATCTGCAGGGCTGTCACAGTGATGTCTCCTTTTTCATTTCTGGTTAAGGTTATTTGACTCCTCTCTCATCTTTTGCTCATTAGTGGTCTAGCTACTTGATTTATCTTCTCAAAGAACTAGAGCTTCATTTCATTGACCTTTTCTATTTTTTGTTTGTTTGTTTGTTTCAATTTCGTTTAGTTCTGTGATCTTCATTATTTCTTGCCTTCTGTCAGCTTTAGGCTTGATTTTTTTCTTGTTTTTCTACTTCTTTCAGGAGTGACTTCAGGTTATTAATTTGTGATCTTTCTATATTTTTACGCAAGAGGTTAGTTATAAATTTCCCCTTTAGCACTGCTTTGTCTGTATTGCAAGGCTTTGATAGGTTGAGTCATTATGATTCATTCTGAAATTCTTTTTTTCATTTCCATCTTCATGTCATCATTTACTGAGAGATCATTCAGCAGCAGGTTATTCAGTTTTGAGAGTCTCTCTTAGAGTGATTTCTAGTTTTATTCCAATGTGGTCTGAGGAGATACTTGTTATAATTTCATCTTTAAAAAATATTTTAAAACTTGCATCTTAATACATGGTTTGTCTTGGAAAATGTCCCATGTGCTAAGGAGAGGAATGGTGCAAAAATCATTGTGGTTTTTACATTGTTGAAATTTGCTGTTCCATACTGGAATACATTCTTAAATAAGTGTGATTATGTTATATATCATTTTAACAAGCATTTCTTGCTATATGTGTTTTTGCTAATGACATTATTGTCTGTTCATTTTATATTTAGTTCAACTATGGAAATGATGTTAGACTGAAGAAAATTTTGGTGATTTTTCTTATTCAATTTCAAATTAGGTCTTAAAGCAGCAGAGGCGACTCTCATCACAAACAATGCATTTGGCCCAGGAACTGCTAACAAATGCACAGTGCAGTGGTTGGTTAAGAAGTTTTGCAAAGCAGATGAGAGCCTTGAAGATGAGGAGCATAGTGTCCAGCCATTGGACATTTACAATGACCCAGTGAGAACAATCACTGAATCTGATCCTCTGACAATTATAGGAGAAGTTGCCCAAGAGCTCAAGGTCACTTATTCTATGGTAGTTTGGCATTTGCAGCAATTTGGACAGGTGAAAAAGCTCAATAAGTGTGTGCCTCATGAGCTATCCCAAAATCAGAACAATGTTCATTTTTAAGTTACATCTTCTCTTATTCTATGCAACAACAACAAACTATTTCTTCATCAGATTGTGATGTGCAAGGAAAAGTGGATTTCATATGATAATCAGCAACCATCAGCTCAATGGCTGAATGGAGCAGAACTTCCAAGGCACTTCCCAAACCAAACAGGTGCTAAAAAATGGTCATGGTTACTGACGGTGGTCTCCTGCCATTCTGATGCTCTACAGCTTTCTGAATCCCAGTGACAGCATTACATGTAAGCATGCTCAGAAAATTGATAAGATGCACCAAAAACTGTAATTACTTTTGCACTAATATATTCCACAGTATGTATCAATGTTTTGGTGTAGAATGTTTTTCTGTTTGCTTTTGAGACAGAGTGTACCCTGGGTAGAGTGCTGTGGCATTGTCATAGCTAATAGCAACCTCAAACTTCTGGGATTAAGAGATCCTCTTCCCTCAGTCTCCTGCACGGCTGGGCCTCCAGATGCCTGCTGCAATGCTGGCTACTTTTTTCTATTTTTAGTAGAGATGGGGTCTAGCTCTTGCTCAGACTTGTCTCAAGCTCCTGAGCTCAAGCAATTTACTCACATTGGTCTCCTAGAGTGCTAGGATCACAGGTGTGAGCCTCCCAGAATGTTTTATATATGTTAGGTCCATTAGTTCTAGAGACTCATTGAAGTCTGGTATTTGTTGATTTTATACCTTGATGATCTGCCTAGTTCTGTCAGTGGAGGGTTGAAACCTCCCACAATTAATGTATTGATGGGCTTTTTCTTAGTTTTAGCAGTATTCATTTTATGAATCTGGGATCTCCTATGTTAGATGCACATAGATATTTAGGATTGTTTTATTTCTTGTTAAATCAATCTCTTTATCATTATATAATGACATTCTTTGTCTTGTTCCATTGTTGTTCAGTTAATATTTCTTTATGTGATGTAAGAATAGCTGCTTCTGCTCACTTTCGGTTTCAATTTGCTTGGAATGTTTTCCGCACTTTTACCTTCCATCTAGAAAGGTATTTACTAGTTAAGTGGGTCTCTTGGAAATAGCAGATTTTGGGCTTTTTAAAAATTCATTCCATCAATATATATTTCTTAGTGGGGCATGAAACTGTTTATATTTAATGTCAATATTAATATGTGACATACTAGTTCAGACTATATTGCATTATAGTGTCTCTTGTGTTGCTATTCTATAAAAGTTCTGAGTTTTTTAGGGGGGGTGTTTTGTTTTATTTTGTACTTTTTGTTATTTTTATACTTACGAGCATTGACCTTCTACTTCAATTTTCAAAACTCCTTTAAGCATTTCTCAAAGGGCTGAACTGTAAGTGACGAATTTCCCCAACACTTTCTTACTTGGGAAAGACTTTATTTCTCTTTCGTTTATGCAGGTTACAAACTTCTTGGCCAGTAGGTATTTTTATTAGGAGGATTAAAGGTAGGACCCCAATCCCTTCTGGTTTAAGGTTTCTGTTGGAAAGTATGTTGTTAGTCTGTTGGGTTTTCTTTTGAAGGAAAGGCAGGGTGAAGTTACTTGATGCTTTCGTATCACAATTTGTAGGAATTCCTCTTCACATTGACTTTGTCACTTACTTTTTATAACCTATTTTTAAGTTTGTTGATTCTTTTGTTTGACTGAGTTTGCTGTTTAACCTCTCTAGGGAATATACTATTGTCTTCAGCTCCAAAATTTCTTCTTGCTTCCTTTTAATGTTTTCTACATCCTTTTGATAATTGTTTTGTTTATGCATTTTTTTTTAGCCTGAGCTTGTTATGAGGGTCACCTGCAGGGGACTCATATACTTATTTTTTAGGGTCAATCTTGGGGTGCAGAGGCCTCTTACCTATTTTCTGGATTTCTCACTGAGAGAATAGGTCAATGTATTATTGTTAAATTGATGTCTCCGTTGGAGGTAAAGATCTGGGGAATCTTAATTCTCCTTTCTGCTGAATAGAGGATATTTCTGCTGTGTATTCCATAGACATCTAAAACTCAAAACCAAAACTAAACAGTCTCATCTCAGCTTCCTGAAACCTGTTTCTCATTATCTAAGTGCCATTTCTCTCCCAAATCTCAGTCACTAAATTCTATGGATCCTACCTTCAGACTGTTTCTGAAATTCCCTCTCTCTTCTGTGGTTCAGTGGCTACTAACAAATTCTCAACCATCTTTTGCCTTTATTTTCTGAAGTTTCCCTATAGTTCCTGCCTGCTCTAGCTGCTCTAATTCATTCTGCTATAGCTAGAGTATTTTTTTTTTCAAAAGGAATACCCTATTTTCCCTTTCCTCATAAAAATCTTTTAATGATTATCCCATGATCTGAACATAAAATCTGGACTTCTATGTTATTAATCCTAGCATAATTTTAGGTGAAGCAGTGTATTCAATGTTAGGTCTTAAAGTCTTTCTTCAAAGAACTTCTCTTCCTTCACTTCCTCCTACTCTATTGTACCGGAAGACACCCCCTCATTTGACTGGACAATGTTGGGTCTATTTTAATGGTCTGGGTGAGCCACTGACTGAAACTGGGCAATAGCAGCACTTTTTGTAAGAATATGAGAAAAAGATTGGCACAGATGTGGCACAAAAGATGTGATATTGTTAACCACCATTTTCCCACACTTACAGAAATGAATCATGGGTTGTGTATTTATAAACTTTTTTTTTTTTACCATATTTGTAAATGTTTTTATTCATTTTTATTATTCTCTATTCCTATTTTTCTCTTACATTCTTTTTTTATTTTTTATTTTTTATTAAATCATAGCTGTGTACATTAGTGGAGTATTTATAAACTTGATATAATTTTTTATTTCAGGTAACTTGCCTGTCTCTGACCTATTGCCTATACTTCAACTTGCAGGATCTTTTTAAAATACAAATCTCTTTTAACCCTGCCTTCCTTAAATGTAGCCAATGGACATCATTAGTCTTCAAAGTATAAGCCATAAGCAATGATCAGCTTCCAGTTTTCACTTAGGTCTGACTTTCTTGGGGGCTTTTCTTGTCTTTTATTATTGTACTGGGTATTTTCTTCTTTGTTGTGAGCTTGTAAGTTTAAATAATTTGTCTGATCATCATACTTCCTATATTTAGTTTTCTATATTTAGTTATATTTCCCTCAGTTCTTTGTAATCCTAGTAGGTTAGAAGTCTTTGAACTTGAGAATTGGGTTTTCTATTACTGAATTCACTGTTCATCTGGAATAATGCCTGAAATATATTTGCTACTTGAAGAAAATTACTTAAGAAGTAAAAATACTAATATCACACATTTAACTTAAATATAAAGAGCTTTGTTAGGGTGGTGCCTGTGGCTCCAAGGAGTAGGGCACCGGCTCCATATGCTGGAGGTGATGGGTTAAAACCCAGCCCCGGCCAAAAAACAGTAAGAAAAACAAACAAACAAACAAAAAACAAAGAGCTTTGTTAGGCCACCAGGTAAGGTAGCTGGATACCAGCTTTCCTTTGCTTTTTTAGCCTAAAGAAGTCTGGTTAATCTAAATCTCCTGTATTTTATAAGGAATTGATACTTATTTAGGAAAAACTAACAGAAAACCAATCAGGGAAATTAAAATTCTCTCCGCGGATCTTGTCTTGAAATTTTAATCTCTTCTGACATGATGTAACTATTACATTGCTAGTGAATTTTAAAAAAGAGAGATCATTCCATAATCTGAAACTAATAGCCTGATGCACAAAGTTTAATTTTTTACTTCCTTAGGTGAGGGTAAGATGATGTCATTACATTTCATCTGAAATCTAAAATTAGCTCAATCCAACATGTTCTCTTCAAAAGGGTAAAAGGAAAATGATGCAATGTTTTGTATGTCACATTCAATTCTGCTAGTAGTCTTGATACTGCCAAGGACTTGTGGTTTTTGTGTTTGAACTTTTATAGAAGGAAATGGAGCATTGAATGGGCTATCCTCAGTTGATTTTGTTAATCAAATGAGTGAAAAGAAGAGTTTGAGAGCAAGAAAAAATATATTCTTTCTATTTCACTATGAAATAGGGCAGTAAAACTCTCAAAATATGCATGATTATTTTGGGTGATTTTAAATGATGTGTGAAATAACCTGACTTTCTGCTGTGATGTTGCACCTGAAATAATGAATGCAAACAAATATGATAAATAAAATAATTCAATGACTTTTACCCAGTTTAGGAAATTGGTACCTATTCACTGCACTAACATCTTCAATCAAATGAAATGAGGATCTGCTAGTATGAGAATGTTTAAAAAGTGAGCCCCAACTCAAATAAGAAATTATCTTTTTTGCATTTCTCTTTAATTATTATTTTTTCATTATTAAATCATAGCTGTGTACATTAGTGCAATCAAGGGGTACAATGTGCTAGTTTCACATACAATCTGAAATATTTTCATCAAACTGTTTAACAAAGCTTTCATGGCATTTTCCTAGTTATTGTATGAAGACATTCTGCATTTAATACGTTTCGTCTGTACCCTTCTAAAATGCAGCATAGGTGTGGCCCCACCAATTACCCTCCCTCCACCCCAATCTCACCTCTACGTTGCCCTCCCTTGCCCCTTTACCTATATTCTTGTGCTATAATTAGGTTATAGCCTTCATATAAAAGCTATAAATTAACTTCATAGTAGGGCCGAGTACATTGGATACTTTTTCTTCCATTCTTGAGGTACTTTGCTAAGAAGAATATGTTCCAGCTTCATCCATGTAAACATGTAAGAGGTAAAGTCTCTATCTTTCTTTAAGGCTGCATAATATTCCATGGTATACATGTACCACAATTTATTAATCCATTTGTGGGTCTGTGGGCATTTGGGCTTCTTCCATGACTTAGCAATTATGAATTGGGCTGCAATAAACATTCTGGAATCAAATTAAGATCAAACAGTTATAAATATTATTATCTAATTTGAAATAAGTATCAAATCTATATTTCTAATTTATTTATCAATTTTTTATTCTCGAACTCTCGAGATATAAAGATTTAGGGATCAATAAAAATGACTATAATCAGGAATGCAATGTAAAATATAGAGAGTGAAATTTCTGAGAAAATTCCGTTTTGAGATATTTAAATGTTTTCTAAATATCTGTGAAAGTGAGAAGCTGATTGATGAATGTTGCTTAGTAAATACAAAATTTTTGAATGCATTCCATTTTACTTTTGGTTGGTAGGTAGGTTAGGAAGACATAGAAAAAATAGGATGCTTTTAAACACGGTGAAGATGCAAGATACAAAATAGTGAATGATAGCAGCTCCTGGGACACCAAATAATTCTTTTCATTCCAGTTTGCCTTTGATTATTCTTTTTGACTGAGCTAACTCTAGATTCACGTGTTATTCACACGTACCCTTTGCCCTGTTTCCCTTCAATGATAACATTTTTCAAAATCA
Source organism: Perodicticus potto (assembly GCA_963574655.1). NCBI lineage: Eukaryota > Metazoa > Chordata > Mammalia > Primates > Lorisidae > Perodicticus > Perodicticus potto. The sequence goes on along the minus strand of CAUYRH010037979.1, from coordinate 9,404 downwards.
TAGTACAATGTCATAACCTGAAAACGGACATATATTTGGGTCCTTGGATTTTCATAAAAGGCTGGAATGTAATTGTTTTATTCAGCAATCTATTTTTCCTTCATATAGTTCCCTGCTGTGGAACCAAGATTTCTGCTGAATATAGACAGGGTTTGTAAAAAATAGTGTGATTTGTAACTTGTCATCATTTTATTTGATGAATATTACTTACATTCTTATATTACCAATGAATACCAACCACAAAAAAAAAGTAAAAAGATTCTCTCATCCTATCTCTCTCTCTCTATATATATGTATATATACACACACACATATACATATATATACACACATACATACATATTTGTTATATACATACAGATATATGTATGTGTGTGTGTATATACCTGTAGTTTGTTAGTTAATTTCTCATGCACATGATAAGCATCTAGAGTTGAGGATGACAGCAGGGCGTGTCTTTCATGCTCAAGATGGCATCCAGCATACACACTTCAGGGTTCAAGATACAGAGAGAAACATTTTTTTTTGAGACAGAACCTCAAGCTGTCACCCTGGATAGAGTGCTGTGGCATCACAGCTCACAGCAACCTCCAATTCCTGGGCTCAAATGAGTCTCTTGTCTCCACCTCCCAAGTAGCTGTGACTACAGGTGCCCACCACAACGCCCGGCCATTTTTTAGTTGCTGCCTTCATTGTTATTTGGCAGGCAGGGGCTGGATTCGAACCTGCCAGCTCAGGTGTACGTGGCTGGCACCTTAGCCGCTTGAGCCACAGGCGCCAAGCCAGAGAGAAACATTTGAGAGCATAACCATCTATAACTGTCTACCATACATCAGGCGCAGCTCCAGTTTCATTAAATCCAGAATATTATCACTGATAACTGTGATATTTGAGGCTTTTCTTTTTCATATTTGTAAAGACTGAGATTCCAGCTAGCAGCCCACAGGCATTTTTGTGTTTGTGAAGTTAGAGCCTGTTTTATTCTTAAGAGTTCTTCTTTATTGTATTCTTGCTTGATTGTGTAGTGTCAGTGCTCTTTTTATTTAAAATGGTTTGGTAGCCGGGTGTGGTGGCTCGCACCTATAATCCTAACACTCTGGGAGTCTGAGACAAGTGGATTGCAGGGGGTCAGGAGTTCGAGACCAGCCTGAACAAGAGTGAGATCCCGTCTCTAAAAACTAGCCAGGCTTTGTGGCAGGTGTCTATAGTCTAGTAGTGCCAGTCCCATGCTGTTTCGATCCTACAACTTTGAATATAATTTCAAGTCTGGTAGTGCGATACCTCCAGCTTTGCTTTTGTTGCTCAGGATTGTTTTTATTATTTAGAGTCTTTTGTTGTTTTGTATAAATGTTTGGATTTTTTCACTTTTTCTTTGAAGAATGTCATTGGTATTTTGGTAGGGATTGCATTGCATCTGCAAATTGCTTTCCGTAATAGAGTCATTTGTAATGATACTAATTCTGCTAATCCATGAGCTGTGATGTCTTTCCATTTGTTTCTACATTCCTCAATTTCCCTCATCAGTGTTTTTGTCCAGAATCCAGGGTCCAAAAATGAGCCCTCCAGATATTTTTTGTAACAAATTCACCCATGCGGTTGGGTACATTCTACAGTATCTAGTATACATTCTACAGTGTTCAGTATCAGTATACTTTCTACGTAAATCTATATCTAATAAGTAATATGACTTTTATTCTTATCTAGAAAAGATTTCTACTAATACAGGCTTCATATTTTTCTCAGATAGGTAAGGAAGAAGCCAGCCACATGACACATGGCACATGGTGTTTGAAGAGGAATTGATTCTTAAGAGACTATCTTTGAGCAACATAGCTGCTACTGAACCTGGAGCTTCTACAGGTCTTAGCATCCTATATAACTTCCCTATATTTTATTACAAGAAGTAGGAAAAAAACATATGTAATTATGGGTTTATATTCTCCAAGAGCAGAGTTGAATCTATGAAAACTATCAAAATATATTTTCTGCTTCATTTCTGTTGCACAAAAGGATGCCACGTTGCAAATTTGTTACACAGATATTTTTGAGATAACATTAATTCACCAGGTAATACTAACATTCTTCAAGTATCTATATGAGAACAGCTAATCAGTGTATTTTATATCAAATATTAGATTAACTTACAGTATTTAAGATCAAGGGCATCCTTGAAAAGTTAAAGCATGGAGACACTGGATATCAATCTTGCTAACTCTTCCTGTACAGTCCTTGACAGTAAAAGTTGGTGGTGCTGGGAGGAGTTAGGGATCCTAGCAGCACCAAAGAAGGTGGTAGGGTGGAAGTACCTCAGGAAAAGGCCAGGTTGGTGCAAGCTTTCACAGTGAAGATGCTCCCCACACCCACGTCTTAGATGAAGCAGACTCAACTGTATGTTTTGCCTCCAGAAGGGAGCAGTAAATTTGAAAACTTGGGCACAGAGCAGTGAACCCTTGATAAGTTGAAGTCTCCTGAAGTGGTGCTGCCCTTGATCCAAACAGATACAGCAGCCATCCTACAAATAATAATAAATGCAAAGATGAACAAACAACACAAAATCAGCAAATATTTGCAGAAATCAAATCCCCAAAAGAAGTGTAGAAACCTGAACATCAAACTTAAAACAGAGGAAACCATATATTATAGAGCAAAACAAGGAGGAATTTATAAGTATTCTTAGCTACTGTCATATACAGTAAAACCTCCATATTGCCCACCTCCTTAAATTGACCTAATTGTCATAGAATGCACAGGCACAGTAGGCCTAATTCCTATGTCGATCACCTCTGTGTATTGACCAGTGTTTTACAATCCTGCATGGTATGTGTTGCATCTATACAAAGAAATGAACTCAGATAACATAGGTAAAAAACTTGACCAATGAGATTAAACAAAATAAGCAAAAAAGGGGGGGCAAACTCAAAATATGAGCTGAAATGGAAACAAAAATAAGAGAAAGAATGAATTAGTGAGACTGCTTGATCAAACTGAATAGTTTTTCCAGAATGTAGAAAGTGCTTTTCAAAATATAGAAGAAAGAGGCATAGAGGATAGGTTGAGAATTTGTAAAATCTGTCTAATGGAGGAGAACAAGACAATAAGCATAAAAGACCTATGAGTGAATGCACACAAATTTGAAGACAACAAAAATATAGAGAAAATTCAAAGCACTCCCTAGAAGAAATATCAGATCCTCCACAAAAGAAAAGAATCGTTATAACCTCAAGTATTTTTTTAACAATATTGTCTTGCAGTAATCTTTGAGAATCCTTTATATTTCTGTGGTATCTTTTCTTATTTCCCCTTTTTTTGTTTCTGATTGAAGTTATAAGAGATCTTATTTTTCTGTTTCTGGTCATTCTACCCAAGGATTTATAAATTTTGTTAATCTTTTCAAAGAACCAACTTTTTGTTTTGCTGATCTTTTGAATAATTATTTCGTTTTCGATTTCATTTAATACCACTTTTTTGGTTATTTCTTTTCTTCTACTGGTTTTAGGATTTGATTGTTCTTCCTTTTTCAGTTGCTTGAGATGGTTACCGACTTGCTCTCTTTCTGTTTTCTTTATGAAGGGATCTAATGTTATAAGATTCCTTCTAGGGACTGCCGTTGCACTGTCCCATGGGTTTTGATAGTCTGTGGCTTCATTAATATTTTGCTGTAGGAATCTAATGATCTCCTTCTTAATCTCATCTTTGACCTTCCATTTGCTCTCACAATCTCACTACGAGGTATCTACCCTGAAGAACAGCAATCATTTTTACCACAAAGACATTTGCCCAAGAATGTTTATTATGGCTCAATTCATAATTGCCTATCCATGAATAAAAGATGGATACTTTACATCTTTTATGTTTACCTGGATGTAGTTGAAATGAAAAATAGTATCTAACATACTCAATACTAATATGAAACCAATATATAAATAATTACATGCTCCTTGAACAATAAAATAAAAATATAGTCTAGTAGGGGGGTAGGGGGCAGAAGCAGTGGGAGCAACAATTGGTGGAAGGACGGATGGCATTTGAAGGGATCTCACCTAATGGGCACAATGCCAGGGTATTCAGCACACCCCTGGATGAAGGCTTCTTTTACAACTGGAACTTTACCTTGGAAGTAAGAATAATGTAATTTAAAAATTTGTACCCTCATATTAATTTGAAATTAAACCCCCCCAAAGGGAAATTTTCTATGAATTGAAATAATTGCTGCATATTTGGCAGCAGCTATAAATCTTACCTTGCAGACTAAAAATTATATACATTTATTGACAGAGGCTTAGGGATCTTAATCGGAAGCTGCTTCCCCTGATATCATGTAACTGACGTACATCTCTGATTCTGGAGATCTTTCTCAAGAAAAACCTCATTTGGAATCAATGTTAAAATTGGCTCTTCTCCAGGATGAAATCATGAAGTTGACAAAATCTATTCCTCACACTTTCCCATGCCTCCAGGGTTACTGTTCCCCACGTGGAGTCGGTTTGCTTGGGCCATTCCTTAGACTCTGCCCAAACCACCATTGTCTCTGGACCGTAAGGACCTTCCTGCCTGTATGAATGGGGGATTTCTAGTTAATAAAAACAACTCTTGCTAATAAAAAAAGAAAACGATATTGTCTTGGAGGAGACAGAAAATTATATAAGATTTTGGGCTATTTGGGCCCTAGGATTCTATATTTACTGAAATTTTATTCACTGTGTAGGAGAAATAGAAGTATTTTCATACATGAAAGTCTATACAGGAATAGATTCAGGAAATTTATTTTGCATTGAACATCTGAGATCATTCCTAGAGACCAGATACAGTGAAGAGAATACAATGAGAATCTAAGAGAAACAATTGAGGATCACAATTATTTGCAAAATATTAATGAATTTATTATGCATATAGAACATTAAGAAGTATTCTAGTGTAAAGAGCCTGGATAGTGAGCCAGACTGATAATTGGAATCCTAACTTCACCACTAATTAGTTGTGTGACCATGGGCATGTTTCTTAACTTATTTCTGTCTTGGAGTTTGTAAAATGAAAACAATGATTCATTGGATCAGAGCATCAAGAGTATTAAATAAATTAGTATTTGTTAAGTGCTGAGAATGCTGCCTCACAAATAGTAATATAATTGTTAACTATTACTATTTTAGTGTAAAATCAATAATAATTTTTAACTAAAATTGCAGGAATTATAAAATAGTGTCTATTTTGGATAGAGAAGGTAAGTTTTGGTAGCCACGCTCTGTTTTTGTCCTGATATAATAGATGACATAGGTGCTGCTTAACTTTTGTCATTGATAGAAGTATGTTAATTTAGGAGTGCATGTTACCAATTTAGTCTGAGGCAGTACCTGATTTTTGAAGCCAAAGAAATTGGTGCGATTTTCTCCTTGTCTCTCTATAGAATTATCTTTCTTTGTATTGTCCAGTAGTCGGTTAAGCATTTCTAAAATCTGCTTAGGAGAACTAAATCACTTTTTGCAAAGCATATTAGGGGTGTGTGTGTAAGAAATTGTGATTGTTGATTGTAGTTAATTTAGTATTGCTTCTTTTCTGAGTCATAACATTTAATTCATTTAAATAAATCAATCTGAAGGGAGGTGTGATATATTTATTTGTTCCTAATAGATCATAGCTTAAAACGACTGACTTCTAAATTTTGGTTTGTAAATCTTCAGCAATTTATTTTCCTATAAATAAAAAAGCAAATTCCTGAGCATACCACACAAAATCGCTCACTTAACCTTTATATAATTTCATAGCATCCTCTACTGTTCATCTTTTGTGAACTTCAGTAAGAAATTATGTGAACCTGTCACGTCATCTTGCATTTGCGCCTTAACTCAAGACAATCGCTGTCCACAAAGCTCATTCCCTTGTAAAAAAGTGGCGCATGTGTACACACGTACAGGCAGTCACAAAGAGTTAGCCTTCTATGAAGAAAGCTCAACTGCCACCTTCTCTGAGAAGGCTTACCAGATTTCTTTGTGTCAGGAATCAGAAACTAATTGTATAGACATTTTTTGAGGCAGGGAGAATCAAGCTTTATCATTTGGGCACTGCGTGCTATCTTTAACTAACTAATCTGTCCCCAGGCACTGTGTCTGAGTTCAAGATTTCTTTGACTATATTAGTGGTGTGTCCTTCAAACATGTGGTCCCTTAGAGGCTGGAGAACTCACCAAAAGATGTTTCCTCAGTCACAGTCTACACTTCAGTCTCCCTTCATCACAATGCTTTAGTTCTCTCTCTCTTTTTCTTTTCTTGCCTGCTCACTCTTCATTTCTCTATGCGAGGGGAGTGGCCTTTCCAGCACCTGATAGTCGCTCAGCTCAGTCCCATCTCAGAACTTGAAAATGTTTATGGATTCAAGTTTGGGTTGTGAGTACGATCATTCGTTCCTTTCAAGTTTTAGTTTCTGTTTATTATCTAGGCTCTTAAAAATTGTATATGCAACAGTGTAAAAGTTAATCTCCAAGAGTCCTTTTCAGGACTGTATCTAAGATTATTATTCCCTCTCCACTGCGTGTCTAAGATTCAGTACTTCAAGTTTAAAAGTATCTCTCTCACAGCTGATTTTGAGTTCCTGTTTAAATTCCTTTTTATTAGCTTAGAGTTGAAAGTTGTTGTATTTAATCATTTCTATTTTTCTCTTTTTCAGATTTCATGCCGCATTAGATTTTGCTTCAAAATTAGACTATGATTTTTTTGTACCTTTCTTTTAAAATTTTTTTCTGCCTATAGTTATTAATTTCCTTCCTTTTTCTTGTCATTTTTCTTTAATTTAACTTGTTTTCATTGCAACTGAATTATACTATGTATTTGACTTCTGGATTTTATTTCAATGTATTGGAGTTACTTGTTAAAGATACATGACTAATCTGATGTATTGGCTTAGAAGCCTGTTCCGTATAATTTTAGTGTTTCTATAACAGCTCTCCTTTTCTGACATGGTGATAAAAAGAGTAAGCCTTACATCATCCTAGAACCCAAGAAGGGAAACCAATCTGCCTTTTAAAAAAGTTTTATTTCATTTTCAATTGACACGGAATTGTACGTCTATATAATGTATGATATGCTAATTACCCTCATCTGATGCTGTCCACTGATGGTTTCTGTGGAGTGGCGCTCCTGACCAATTGCCTCAGATCACACATATCTTCAGAGATCATAAGGCTGCTGCTACAGCTTGCCTTCATTCTGAATGGTGGTTAAGAACAAATTTTCTATGACTCTAGACTGCAACAATAAAACAATCCCAGGATTGGGAAGTGTGAAGGGAGGTGAAGTTACCCAGCCCTGTCTCTCCCTAGTTTCTCCTGGCTAAGCTGCATTTCCAGGGCTTGCCATGGAGCAACTACATCGTGCCATGGTCAACATTAAGTTCTTTAGAACAAAAAGCATGCCGGAGAGGTTTAGGTTTATCAGAATGAACACTCACATTGAAAAACTGATTTAGAAAACAACGCCTACTTAATGCAAAAAATGATGGTGGGTGTTTCTTCTTCGATAAAAATAAAAGCCAAACTCAGAAGAAAAAAACCATAACTGTAAATTTACTGCATCAGTTAAAAGTAGAAATTTGAGCTGAGTCATGCAGTGACTATTTTCTCCTGGCGGTGGATTTGAAGTCTGTGCACACGTTCCCAGTATTTGTCACCTCCCCAGTTTCCAGGGCATTACTGTCCTCTGCACATTATAAACAAATGGGCGGCCAAGAAGCAACTAGGAATTCAATATGTATCTCTCTCCATTGTGGTTTATTTCCATTTTCTTTCATTTGTTTATATGGCAAAGTAAGGGCAGAGCCTCTCTGATGCTGATCTACTACATAAGGAATGACGAAGTTTTCTTTGGGGTAGGACAACTGTTATTGTTGTTTTTATTTTAACACATATTTTCAATCTCTGTGACTTGTGCGCTGATGAATATGTTTTCTGGGCAAGAACTCTCACGCCTTTATTCACTGACAGGGCAGATTGAGATACAGACTTAACAGAGTCTTAAAGAAGGTAAACAATGCTGTTTACAAATCATGTGCCTGTCTTCATCAGCGAAGCTTCTGTTCATGTCTCTTGCCCACAATGAATTCGGATCCCTTGTTTTTTTCTTAGTAATAAGTTGGAGTTCTCTGTGGATTATGGTTATTACACCTTTGTCGGAAATATAACTTGTGAAAATCCTCTCCCATTCTGAGTACTCAGTACTACTGTGAAACCAATTTATAATCACTCACACTTGCATATTAAAAATGAAACACAACTATAGCCTAAGATGAAGGAGGGAAGGGAGGGAGAGGGGAAGAGAGGAAAGGGGGTGAGTCAATAGAAGGAGGGTTAGCAGGGGGACCACAGATATGGAGCATATTGCAAGTACAAGTTGGATCTATCAGGTATAGAACACAAATTTCTTAACGCTGTAATTGGGTAAATGAGGTGAAGACTATGTTGATTAGGAGGATGTAAGCACTCCAATTTGTGTAAATAATCAATACATTGAGTCTCATAATGGCATAAATATATTCATGATCTATGTACAAATGACTCAATTAAATAAATAAATAAATAAATAAAAATAAATAAATAAATAAATAAAGGCTTGTATCCTCCTAGAAACTTGTTGCCTGTGGACAAAGGGAGATGCAAATAAAAATGGCCTTAAAAGAAAAAAAAATATTGAGTCACCTAATTCATAAATATGATATAATTTTCATCTGTCCTGTACTATTAATTTTTCTCAGTAGAATCTTGGAGGTGCAGTGTGGAGAATGTATACATCTATCAATAAATATATTCATAGATTTGGGGGGGTTGAAGGTATTTAAATACATTAATTTCATTTTCAAACTACCAATTTTTTGGTATGTGTAATGACTTTGTATTCTACACTTCTGTTAACATTCAATGATTAGCTCTAGTAGAATTTTACTGACCTTATAGTGCTTATGAACACAGCTCCCCATGCTTACTACATTAAAATCATTTATAAGTTCTTCTCAAGTTTTTTGGCAAGAGAGGGAGTCATTGATTCCATAGTGTTTTCTGTGTACAAAATCATGTCCCTTACTCCATCTTCTTCAATCATTACATTTCTTGTGTTTGATTTTTTTGTCTCCAATATAACTGACATTGTTGCTTTTGGATCAATCTTAGGGAGACAGGATTAATGTTTTACTAGTGTGATGTCAGTCTTAGTATTTTTGTTTGTTTTATTTTGTTTTGAGGATGCCCTTTATCATATTAAGGAAGTTTTCTTCTATTTTTAGTATTTTCTTTTTTTTTTTTATCTTTTCTTTTTTATTAAATCATATCTGTGTACAATAATTCAGTCATGGGGTACAGTGTACGGGCTTCAGATACAATCAGAGATATTTTCATCAACCTGATTGTGATAACATTCAAGAGACTT
>CAUYRH010037977.1:0-50559 GCA_963574655.1 Perodicticus potto | reverse complement strand
TATTTTTTTTTTTTTTTTTTGAGACAGAGCCTCAAGCTGTCACCCTGGATAGAGTGCTGTGGCATCACAGCTCACAGCAACCTCCAACTCCTGGGCTCAAGTGAGTCTCTTGCCTCCGCCTCCCAAGTAGCTGGGACTACAGGTGTCTGCCACAACGCCTGGCCATTTTTTGGTTGCAGCCGTCATTGTTGTTTGGTGGGCCTGGGCTGGATTCGAACCTGCCAGCTCAGGTGTACGTGGCTGGTGCTTTAGCCCATTGAGCCACCAGCGCCGAGCCCCTTTGCCCATTTTTAAAAAGGGTTACTTTTTGTGGAATTATTAGCACTCTTCATATATTATAGGTTCAAATTCCTTATCAGGTATATTATTTGCAAATATATTGTCCACAATATTTTTGCCCATTCGGTCTATTGCACCTTAACTTCTTTATGACATCCTTAGATGAGCAAAATTTTAAAGCTGATAAAGCCCAACTTAATGTTTTCTTTTGCTAATTGTATTTTTGGTGCATCTAAGATAACACTGCCTAATCTCAGGTTATGCAGATAAAGATTTACTATCATGTTTTCTTCTAATATTTTTATATTTTAATTCTTACATGTAAATATGTCATTTATTTTGAATTAAGTTTTGAATGTGATGTGGGATAAGAGTATAATTTCATTACGTTTTTAAACGTGGATTATCTACCAACTAGCTATTATCGAGCACAAAGGTGCTAAAGCTGTTCAAGTGAAGAAGGATAAACTTCTGAACACATGATGCTGGCCAGAGAAATTGACCATCCATAGTCCCAAAATTAACTTCATCTCAAATATTAGATCTTACATAAAAATCAACCTGCAATGTATTATGGACTTATTATAAAACCTGAAACTAAAAAAAAAAGGCTTTTAAGAAAAAAGTAATTGAGAGAATATTTGATATCTAGAGCTAAGCAAGAAATTCTCAGACTAGACAGAAAAATATATCTAATAAAATGAAAAATTACTGGACCTCTTCAAAATGATAAACTTTGTGGAAAGAACTGCAATGAACATGGAAATAAAAGACTGGGATAAAATACTCACAAATCACATATCTGACAAATTAATCATGTCTAGGAAGATATAAAAAACATGTAAAACTCAACAGTTAAATATAAACAACCCAATTAGATAATGCACAGAGTACATGAAAGCTATCTTATTGTAGAAGATACATGGATAGAAAATAAATACAAAAATATTTACCATAGTTGATCATTAGAAAAATATAAATTATAACCACATTGAGATATCACTATAAACATACCAAATAGGAAAATTTAAAAAATGGTAATGAAAGTGCTGGGAAGAATAAAGAATTCTGAGTTCACATGCCTGGTAGGAATGTAAAATAGAACATCTACTCTGGAAAACTGTTTTACAATTACTTATAAAATTAAACATGCAACTAACATTGCAAGGCCAGAAACTGAATTTCAGTGCATTTTCACAGTATATGCTGAATAGATGTCAACATTTATTACTGATAATACGTGATGCTACATTTTGGGGAAGGCCTCATAGAATTAGTAGGATTTGAGGGAAGAGATATCAGTGGTTTTCAATACTCACAAAAAAGCGCAAAAATGTGCATTAATGACTTTATTCATAATAGCTAACAACCCAGATGCCCTTCAATGTATGAGGTCAAGTAAATTATGGTACTTCTATGTACAATGGAATTCTATTTTGTGATAAAAAGGAATTTACCATGGAATAATACCATGGAATTCTATTTTGTGATAAAAATGCTGATACCACAATAATTTTAATGGATTTCAAAGGAATTATTCTGAGTCAAAAAAAAAAAAAACTAAAACAAAAGAGCTGCAAATGATTGCACACCATGTCATTCCATGTATAGTAATTTGTAAAATAATGACTTGATAAAGTAAAATAGATTCATCATTGCAAGAAATTATGGATGGGAGAGAGAGAAGATAAATGGTTATATCCATAAAAATGTAGCATATTGGATCCTTATTGTGATGAAAATATTCCTTATCTTAACTGTGGTGATAGTTACACAAATGTACACATACAATAAAATTACATGGAACTGGATAGATTCTCCAATAAATGTCTATAAGTCTAGTAAAAAAGATGATTCCAAGGGGACTAAAAATTGTTCTGTTCATGAGCGTGACTGAAAATATGGCAGAGAACAAGTATTCCCATTTCCTCTGGAGACAGAAATAATCTTTGTGTAAGAAAGAACACATGCAAAATACCACCAAAACGGTAGCATACAGCCAATCACTGCACAGCAGTCAATGAAATCTTTCTAAAATGTAATTCAGAGCATGGCTTTCGTATGCTGAATAATCCCCACTGATTGTCCATTACACTTAGAATAAAATTCAGTTTCTTTACTTTGGTTTGTAAGTCCCTGCATGCTGTAGATCCCACTAACGCTCTGCTCTTATCTCAAATCTTCCACTCATTATATTAGTTATCTACTGCTGTTTAGCAAACTATCCCTGAATTTAGAAGTTTTAAAAGAAAATACATTTATTAGCTACAATTTCTGCAAAGTAGGAACTAGGGTACAGTTTTGTGAGGTCCTCTGCCTTCAAGTCTCTCACAAGGCTACAAATAAGGTATCAACCATCACAGGGGTGTCATCTGAAGGCACAAGTGAGGAAGATCTACTTCCAAGCTCACTTATCTGTTTGTTGGGAGGATTCAGTTCCATAAGAGTAGTTAGTAACGAAAATAATTTTATGGTTGGGTGTCACCACATTGTGAGGAACTGTATTAAAGCGTTACGACATTAGGAAGGTTGAGAACCACTGGGTTAGACTGAGAGTCTCTGTTCTTTGCTGGCTGCTGGCAAGAAGCTACCTTCATTTTTTTTTTTTTTTTTTAACCACAAAAACCTCTCCAATATGCTTTTTGTTTGATCAAGGCTGCTGAGATAAGATGAAATTCCCCTAACAAGGTAAAAGTCAAAATCTTTTGACTTAGAGAAGTGACATGTGATATACCCTGGATGTTGCTGAATTTTATGGTCACAAGCAAATTCTTCAAGGGGAAGGCATTAAACTAGGTTCTGAGGAAAAAGAGGTGAGTTCACTGAGGAGTAAATTAAAGCCAGCCTATCACTGTGGTTTTCTTGCTGTTTACCATATATCTAATCCAAGATTGTTAGAAAGCTGACTCCTTGTCATTCAGTAGGTTTGAATACAGTTGGAGCTAACTGATGGGAAGGTCCAGTGTCTATGGAGGCAGGAATTGGGAGTGGAGTATATCAGGTTGAAGAGTATGCTACCAGAGTGTTCTGATGTGGCCCTGTAGTTACACTGAGTAAGTCTGGCCTGAGATGAAGAATGGCAGAGTTGATACAAGTAAGTTATGAAAAAAATCAGAAAAGGAAAATAATTTGTATTCAATATCTTTTGTGACTCAGTCTCTATGTATGTTGTTTTGCACACAAAAAGAAATTTTATGTTTTTATCTGGATGTTATCTTCTAAATAACAGAATCCAAGACTGAGAGAAATTAAGCATCTCTTAATATCACACAGTTGGAAGCAATTCAAAACCCCAAGTCTTTCTGACGTTAATGTCTATTTTCTACCATCATGTAAATCTTCTGGGATGTCACTTAGGTTGGAAGTCAGGGGCTCCCCAGAGGAGAGGGGCAGACCAGGCTTCTTCATTAGCTGAGCTCTCCCACTCAGTTTGTTTCAGGACCCTGTGATTCTTCATTGCGTTTTGCTGCTCCCTAATGGCCATAACTGTAATTACAACCCTACAACCCTGTGAGAGGTTTCCAAGGAAAGCTGGAGTCTGAAAGAACACAAGAGTATCAACCAAAATTTCAAGAGGATTCATTAAGAATTTGTAAATGAAGTGGGGTGGAGAGAGATAGGAGAAGGAGAAGGACAAAAAAGGAAGAAAGGAAAGTAGGAGGATGAGAGGGATAAACAAAGAAACAAACAAACAAAATCAGAAAAGCAAGCATGTGGTCAAGTCAATTATCTCTTGTGCACCTTTGCCTAGGAAAAAATCCATTCAGAATTTAGGAAAGGGAATTCTACATGAAGGATTAAGACTGCTCCAGGAATCAGAATAGTATGAATGAAATTAACTTTTCTCTCCTGTTTTTAAAGAATGAATGAAAAGTTTTTTAAAAATAAATGAAAAGAATATCCTAAATAGTAAGGGATTAGCCAGGCGTCTTATAATAAGAGTATACTCAATAAAACTAAATAGCTAAAAACACAAAACATAACAAAATGAACTTTCATGTTATTTCAGACGCATTCATATATTTTATCATCTAAAGACATCTGTGAAGTGTGATTCTCATTATCTCCATTTTACACATGGGAAATTGAAATTTAGCAAAATTCAGACTTGTCCCTAAAGTCAATTAGCTAAAACATGGCAAAACCTAATAGTATGTCGTATCTTCTGATGCCAGATTTTGTGCTTTTCTTGTTATATCCTCACTCCCTGCTGTACCTATCTTTCATTTCAAAGGATCTCCAAAACAACTGGTTCTCTCTAGGAGGTCCTCCGGGTCTACAGGATCCCTTTTGACTTTAGTATGTAGTTATATCTTCTTAGTCTTTAAACTACAAGTAATTGCCTAAATATATATATGGTCAATTTTCACATTCAGACAACTAGCACCATGCTCATCCTATTCACAGATGATGCAAACTGAAAATATTTGAGCTTATATTGCACTGACCTTGCAAAGAGATACATTGAATTTTAAGCTGGATCCTAGATCTCATGTGTGTGTGTGTATGGAGAGGTGGAGGTTGTGTGGAGGGTGCCTAATTGAGAGTTGATAGATTACATTTCCCCCACCCCACACTCCACCCCCACTGGAGTTTTCTCACCATCCCACACTTCTATTTTATGGGTCTTGAGGAACACAATTTCCAAGGCCACCAGTGATTCACAAAATTAATACAGACCAGGGGTAGTAATCACAACTTGGAGACAAAGAAATAAGAGCATGCTGACAAAAGTAAAGGGCAGTTTGAAAGGGAGGACCAGGGCTGCTTCCTCATTGTTTTTCCTGTCTGTCTGCAGTTCATTGTGTTCTTGAAATGTTACTTTTCCAAGTACCTAATGAATGATACATCAAGGCCTGCCATGAAACTGTAGGGAGAAACTTTATGGTATGACTCATGAGCTGTGCTGAATTACAGATCTTTTCTCATTAGTCTGATTAAAAAACCTAAGCTCATTATGGCTCAGGAAGTGATTTAGTTTCAATGTCTTTTGGTTATGTTCCTTTTTTATTTTTCCAGGAGCACATATTTTGGCTAAGAATTCATTTTCTATTTTAAATGGTTCTAAATTTCAATTCTTAAAGTGTGTGTTCATTATCATATCATTCAGACCTGTAAATGTTCTTTTTTATATTTTAAGAGCTACTTTTTTTATAAGCAAAGGGATTTTGATTTTATCTCGCGTAATATTTTACTTCACAATTGGGACTCTTCAAGAAAGATTTTTGGCATTCTTTTGGACTTTTTGGAGAAAATGTTTTTCCATAATATTGTGGAAAGAGAATGTTGACTCTGGAATTAGATCTAAAATGGATTCATACCTGAGTCATTTCCTACAGTCTCATCCTGGTCAATTAATTTAAACCTACTAAGTCTTCATTTCTTCATCTTTTAATGAAATTGAAATAACAGTGATTTGACAGCAAGGATATAAAGATTAAATATGTTAATATATTTAAAGCTTATGAAACAGCAGGGTACCAACAAATGTTAGTCTTGCTTACTTCCTATACTAATATGAAGACGTAGGGCTTTTGTATTTTAGTGCTAACAAAAAAAAAATTCGTCAATGAAAGAAGATGATGAATTGATTTTTACATATCCCATTTCATTTCTGATATGAAGATTTAAGTGTGTGTTTGCATATCTCTGGGGACACACATACAGTTCTAAATGTGGAATAGGAGTTAATTGCTTAAAACTCTTAGGATTATTTTTTATGAACTTATGTCTGGCACAAAGTAGGCAAATGAATCATGATCTGTAAGTTAAGATGTGTTGGAAGACACTTACCTTCATAACATCCCAATGCAGAACTTCTCAGCAATCTATTTTTCAAACTTGAAAATAGCTGTTGGTAAACATGAAAGTGTGTCCTACCTTTTAATAACTTAAAAATCCCATATTGGGCATATCTAACTAACAAATTAAGAATATCAAGAAATTTTCTTGCCTGTAAACATTTCCCTTGCCAATTATGACTGAGCAGTATTCCCTAAAACAAGAATATAATGGATTTTCATTGGAAGGTGGGCAATTTTTATCCTCTAAGGGACACTTGACAATGTCTGGACTTTTTAATTGTAAAATATTGATGGATAATGCCAGTACCAATAATAGTGATCAAAATCCTATGATTCAAAAAATAGTCCCTCCTAGCAAATAATTGTCTAGCCTAAAATTTTAACAGCATTTCCTAAAATTGAGGAACTCTAGCCTGATAAAATCACCATTTCCCCTCAAGGGTATGAAAAATTCTGTTTTGATTTTTTTTTTTTTTTTGCTGTTGTGTAGAAATAGCCAGAGGCTTACAGATTCTAAGGGGTTGTCATGGCTATTGAATAGAGATGTGACAAGCTATGGTTCCTTTTCATTCAAGATAGATTAAGTGAAAATAGGCCTCAAATACAAGAAGCCTAGTCTGAACTAAGGAATATCTTCCTTTTAGTAAGGAAGTACGATGCTATTAACCTTCACATTGGAATTTTAGCATAGACTATGTGTATTTCTTTCTTGTAATATTTCACTTCGATGGTCATTATACCTTCCAATATCACAAGTTAACCATCATTAGAGAAATTAGTTAAATGGTAAAGGAACCTGCAGTGGCTTCTGTAAGCTTTCATTAGTTTCTGTTTGGTGTTAACTCTACCATATTAACTGTTTTATTTCCCAACAAAGTACAATTTTATCATCCAACAAAATTCTGGATAGCTGAATTTTTTCCTTAACTTGAAATACTTCTTGTTTATTTTTCCCAGCATATGATTTTAGTATCTATATTATTGCCAAGCTTAGTGTGTCCATGGAAGCCTACAGAAGGTTTTAAAATACAAGGATAAAAATGTGTTTGATTGATGTAAAATATTTCTAAGACTTTCTGTAATAACTTGTTTTGATTGCTTTAATATTGATAATGAGAGTCCACAGGCATAGAAGTAGGGAAACACAATTGGATAAATTTCCTTAGAAATCTGGGCCTAAAACTATACCAAAGGAAAGTTTCCATTATTTTTATGATTATAGTTGATCATTTCCTTTTATTTTCACAATTTTAAATCACTTTTACCTTATAGAGAGCTTATTTTAGAACTAAACCTGAAGTTCCATGACCTAATGTGCTCTAATTTTAAGTATTATGTTTTCAAACTCAGAAACTTACTTAGCAGTGATTTTTGTCATTGGTAAATCACTGCTACCTCAGAGATCATAAAAACTTATGTCTTTAAAAATCTACAAGGAAATCAAAAGGATATATGCTGTTACCATCTTATATACAATTTTTTTACTTTCTTTGTGAGTTATTTCATTAATAAGAGCGTGAAGCATAGGGGAAAATGGAAGTAAATTTCATAGTTTAATAAAACTTTCAACTTAAGAAATATTCAACTTTTATATGAGGATACTCTTTTATTCTTAGTGGATGTTTATATTGTGAAATCTTTGTGGAAGAAATTAGAAAAAAAATGAGAACATGTAAGACAGGAATTCCTTTGATTCGGTGATGCTATTTCTAGGAATATATGCAACTACTAAAAAGTTTCACACAAATGAGCATATATTGTTTACAAATGGGGTTAAGATAAATATATTTCAGTTAAGAATTAATGAAAAAAATTGTAATACATCCATACAGTGGCATTCTAGACACAATCCCGAAAAATATGGGATTCATTTATACTTATTGGCATTGAAATGTCTCCACATCAAGTAAAAGTACACTTATTCTGGCTCTAGTGGAGAAAATGATGCTATCATAGTTGGCAAGAAAGTATTCGTGGAAACCAGTCAGAAGCACATCAACTCTCCTGCAGTCATGCCCATCTCATATGATGTGGAAACATGTAGTAGTCATTTGGCTTAACATGTTGCAAGAGCACAGGTGGTAGACAATACTAGGATAACCCCCAAGAAATCTTATTAAAAAAAAAAAAAAACAGAAATGAATGCTGTTTGATATCTGTGCAAGGAATGAACTTAATAATATGTTGAAAATGTGCAACCATTTGGGTATAATCATAATGATGAGAATGTAGCTTCAAAAATATTTAATTAGAATTTGAACATGTTTCTGACAACTACAACTTTTCAAAAAGTGTAATGACCAATATAAAGCCCACAATAATGAGGCTAAAAGCAGTACTTTTGCCATTGTGTTTCTGTTTGTTTGGGGAGATGCCTTATGCCCTGGAAGGTAATCTACTTGGAAGGTATATTCCTACAAAGGAGATGTTCATACAACTATTTTTATTCTAATTAAATGATCACTACACAGCTTTAGAATTAAAGTTGTTTATCTGTATAGTAACTTAGAGGACAAGAACATGTTGCTCAGCTGAAATGAGCCAATCATTCTCATAAGATTCATAGTTTTATTTAACATAGAATTATTAAATAGAGGTAATTTTTCTCTTGTGGGTTTACTTTTAGGATGAATCCCTGTGACCTCAAAAGAGTGATCATTTTTGACCAGATATGACAGGTTTGAAGGCCAGATTCTGGAGCTTGTGGAACTCAAGAATTTTTCTCGTAAATTTTTCCTAATGACAACCATTCATCTCTTAGGCTCCCAAATTATCTAGAAATTCATTCTAATAGCAATGACTTTCTAACAAGCCAAGCATCCCGGAAGGAAAATATCATAATCTATGTAATTTGTATTTACAATCCCTGATGGCCATTGATTGTCATGACTGCAAGTCATGGTTGTCTGGTAGCCAATGGTTACCAAATATGTTAATAATTTTAGATAGTGACTTAAAAGCACAGTTTGTAGAGATAGATCCATCTATATGTGAATCCAGTTCTGTCTCTTACAGTGGGAAAGTAACTTTAATCAGTGGAGCCTGGGCTTTTCAACTTTAAATTGGGGATAATTTTGAACACAAATGCCAATAAGGATTAAATTAAATAATATACCTGAAATTCACAAGAATAGTGTCTGATGCAATAGGTTTTCCACAAACAGTAGCTATTATTTCTGTTATTTTTATTTACTTTATGCCTCAATTCTCTGAAAACTTACCTCCAAGAATTTCTAAATAGATTCTCCTTCCCATGCCTGCAAGTAATTCTCTAAACATGATTCTGTTCTTCACATGCACTGTCAATATTTTACTTCTCTGTTTCATCTGTTCTGGAATCAGCCATATTTAGTGTAAAATAAAAATGGCTACATGTTACAATTTTATACTGATAAACAACGAACATCAACAACAACAACAAAAAAGGGCTAGGTGCATCCCCCAAATGAAAAGAAAATAGAATCCCTATCAAATGCCAGAGTGTTTTCTTTTTGGTCTGCTGCATGCTATCAAAGCTTGTCTTGAACTCCACACCAGCTATCTGGCAGGCAATACTTACGCTCTTGAAGATGAACAGGTGCCGTGGCTTATCCCGCAGGGAGAGCAAAGATTAATGAAGTGTGTGTGTAAATTCTAGGAACACGAGAGGCAACAGTCAGCCTTTTAATAATACCTTAATTAACACTGATATAATGCATTAACTAACGCTTAGCAGCACATTTGACTCATTTGTTAGTCTTGTTCTTAGCAGCAGCTGTTCAACTGTAGCAAAAGGCATTGCTTTTTTATTGGATATTACACAGCCTAGGGCAATATAAAACAACCCACAATGTTACCATGCTATTTGACTGAAAGTTGGTTGTCAGTAAAGACAAAAAGGACACAGAACGTTGGCAGTTTAAATAAATCTTAGGTTATTACCTACATCTTGAGTTATACCAGTCTTTCTTGTGCTCTCACACACCAAATTTTATATGGAACATACCTAACAATCCCTGACATTTTCTATCCTCTTTGTTTATGCTATTTCCTAGCTTAGGGCAGAGTTCACCACTCTCCCCTCATTGTTCAGAAACTAGGTCAGATTTTACTAATCATCCTCATATTTACACCTTGTTCGGTGGTCACCTTTTCTCATGCTTCTTTTACCCTTTTACTTCTATTGTTGCTTTGATATCATTCTTTTATATGAATAAAAGATAAGAGATAAGCAAAAAGAAGATTTATCCATTGGAAAACATGAAGATCCTGTTAGATTTTGAGTTTGGGGGGTTGAGCAGGTATTTCTGTATTTAATTTTATCTCTGCCTCTCCAGAGTCTAACATAGGGTTTGGTATCAGGTAAACCCTTCAATCATATTTGTGATATAGCTAAATGAATAAAAAATCAATTAATTGATTGTATGTGCATTATTAAGATATTAGATATGAATTGGTGTTATTCCTCTAAATGATGTAGATTCCACCATCTGCAAAAGTAATGAAAACCATACTTCTAAGAAATATTGTACTATTTAAGAATCTTAGTACTGCCTCTTGTACTATCTTAGAAAAATAGAATTTATTACTGAAACTATAGCTTCATCTACATAGTCAGGGACCAAGAACCCATTCCATTCTGTTTACTACGATAAATCATTCTGACTTCCCAGTGGCTATTATTTCTGTTAAATGTCATAATTAAGAAACAGTTAAAAAGGAATGCCTTATGTTAGAAAACTTGCTCCCAAGTTTTTCAGTTCCCCATGTGTTTAAAAATACTGTTGTCTTTTTCTGGATCACCCACTATATCATTTATCCTTTTGCTCATCTGTTATTCCACTTTTCAAACTCAGCTCCACCATGTCTTTGAGATAAACCATCCATCGCACTTTGTACCTACATCCATCCAAGTATTTTACGTTTTATACTCCTATTTAGGAGTATATTTTTCTCTAATCTATTCATATATAGATACCTTAGGACCAAGTCTTTTCATCTTTGTACCCAATCAGAGTATCTAGTTCATAGTAGGTATGCAATAAATATTTGATGATAAAAATAAATGAATAAATCATTACTTAACCTAAACAGTGGCTTTGGGTTGTAGCTGTGTTTAGGTTGCAAGATGATTGTGTTTTAGTAGAAACATTTTCTTGTCAGTGATAAATTTACCTTAAAGAACAACCGAGTGTATGAGAAAAGCTTCCAAAGCTTGGCTTGTGTCCTGGTGCTCCATCTTTTCTATGTCATTCTTGAATTGAACTCACAAGGAGTTTAGTGCCCCCAGCACTACATCACTCAGTAGCTTACTTGATTTACTGGAATAACTCAATGCAAGGTTTATGTCTTTAAAGAATGGATCACCCAAATACACAGACGCTCTTGGGAAATAAACCTAATAGAGACTTTCATCTAACGTCAGTTCTGGAAACTCTTTTACTGTGTGGCGGCATTTTGTAGCACAACATTGCCACATCAGGTATGTGATGATTTAAAAGGATAATTCTATAACCATATCCAAAGCTCTGGTTTTAGTTTTCCTAATATGACAGTTATGGGATTGGTTAAATCACTAACTCAGCATTTGTTATTGTTCACGGTAGCTGGGTTTAGAAAAATATCATAGAAGTTTTGTTTACTTACATATCCATTTGGGTTGCTTCCACCAGGTGAATCATTACCGTATGTTTGGGAAGTCAAATCAATGATTATTTAAAATATATGCTTCCCTCGCTTTCTTAGTAGAATAAAAATTCCTTGAGGATATAGACTTTGTCTCATTCATCTTTTTAGTCCTGTTTCCTTAATGTGTTGTACCAGACAATCATTAAATTTTTAACAAATGCTTGTCATCAGAAACTGTTGCTGAATTCTCATATACTTCTGTACTTTTTTCTAATATTACATACACACATGAGCACATTTATACAAATTAATCTGGCCCTAGAGGGGAATTTGAAGCCCAAATTACTATGATTTTAACTTATTTGTTCTATTATTAAGTACTAAGTCTTTATTTTATACATTCCATATTGTAAGTTTCCATTTTATGAATTGTGACTACTAAAGGCACCTCCATTCTTCAGTAAGTTCTAAGTAACTCAAAATTAAAAAAGAAAGAAACTATTTTGATAGCTCAATTGCATGAAGGACATTAGTAATAATTCTTCCTGAAAAGCTGAGTTGTATAATGGGGAAAAATATGATCGCTAATGTCAGACTGACAGGGATGCCAGGATTTGCTAACAAATAGGATGGGGAATGAAAATTAGTATGAATTTGTGTTCTTTTTCCTTAGACTAGAGGTGTCTTTCATGATGGAGAAACCACATGAGGACCAGTATCTTACAGGAAGCCAATTCTTTGGATAAGGTAGATTTGAGATTCCTCACAGATATCCAAGTTAAAAATTTTAGTGAGAAGTTGAATATGTGTGTCTGAAATTCAGAGGAGAGTTTCTCACTAAAGAAAGTAATAAGGAGTGAACATAGTATTCTCAAATAGAAGACTGAATTAATTAAACACTTCATAATTGCTGAAGGTTGTTATTACTGTAGTTATCATTGACATCGTCATGACCTTCACCATCCCCAACATCATTATTATCATTATGTTATCCCTGTTTTCTTTTGTAAAGGCATCGAAATAAATGCCCAGACAAACAATATAATGTAGTATAGATACGTGATGTGATGTGGAAAATGGTTTGTATTTAAATAATTCATAAACAGCAGACCTGAGGGTAGGATGGGGATACAGAGTGCAGTGATTTTGTGAAATATTATTGGAACAGGAAAGATTTCAGGGTTGATTAAAATGTTTTTAGGCTTAAAGGTCTTTTGAACCCATTTGCAAACCTAATCAAGAATGGTTAGAATAAATTAAAGCTAAGCGAAAAAACAAACCCTTTCATATCCCAAAGAGGGATGGTTTGAGTAATTAAGGGCAGGCCTGAACTTCTATTTCATTAGTATAATGTTTGAATTACATATTAGAATTGTATTAATCTGACAATTGGTTTTCCTGTTCACAATCCCTTTTCTTAGGCCCTAACACAGAAAATGATTAGAAACCTCACATCATAATAATCTCTCAGCAAAATTCAGCCAATTGAGGTATCATTCAAACTAAATCCATCCACCTGGTCATTTTCTACTAAACATAGGTTTAATTACAAATGATTAGCAGCCTACATGGTCAAGTTCTGTGTATGGAGTAGAAATTGAAATGTCTCCCTCTGATATTAGATTTAACTCTTCTTTTTAATAACTCACATCTCTTTTATATTTATTTATTTTCTTGTGTTTTTTTTTTTTTTCTTTTTTTGGCTGGGGCTGGGTTTGAACTCACCACTTCTGGTATATGGGGCCAACACCCTGCTCCTTTGAGCCACAGGCACTGCCCTTCTCTTTTATATTTATAAAATAATTCTCCAGCATATCCTAGAACCACTATTAATATATGAATTTCCAATTAGTGAGCACCTACTTTGTCATGTACCCTGCTAAGTACTTAGAGAATACCATTTTCTTTAATCCTTACATAACCTTATAATATAGACATTATCACTGTTTTTTTAGATGAGGAAATACTGGTTTTCGTTTTTTGTAGCATTTAGGGCAGTGTTTCCCGAACCAGATTCAGATCAGTAGTGAAACTTGAGATTCTGCATTTCTAAACATCTCTTGTCTTTAGGGAACTTGGCCTTATGGATTAAGAGTCTTGATCAAAACTATCTAGTGCATAGCTGTTGTTTATAACATATGTGTAACGTATTTTGGCCAGTCATATCTCACTTTAAAAAGAGCATTACTTTCTCACAGCCAAGTTCTTTTTGGTAGCATCTATCCTGTGGCAATCCAGTGCCCTAAGGGACAGTAGTCTACTTAATTTGTTCTATATGTTAGTCTGTGAACATGGCCTACTGTTTGGACTTCATCCATTTACTATAACTGCTTTTTCCTTCTGGCCAGCCCACCACATTCATGGGTTCAAGTTCTTTTACAACTTGTTTCGATGACTGTAGTAAAAACCATGACATGAAGTTTTGGCTTCTCTGGCCAGTCTCCAAGGATCCAGTTCAAGAGCTTCTCCGAACTGTGCATGTAATTGCCCAGCCTTCCTTCCCATCCCCTACTCTTCCACCTTTCTAGATTATCACACGTGAGGGATGGAGGAATGAACAAGCCACTATTCCCCTCTACTCTCACCTCCTATCCCATCCCCTGCCTTTCTTTTCTCACTTATATTCTCACTCATGACATTCATTATTCTCAGAATAACTTTTGACTTTATGTCTACCTTATTTCCTAAAAGGTTTGCCAAATCTCATCTCTGACAGTAAAGTCCCCTAGAGAGAAAGCCCAGTGATAATTCCCTTCCCAAGGCTTATGGGTGATGAGTAACTCTCACACTTTTTTATCCCACAAACCACAAACTTTGAAACATTCCTTAGTGAAAATGTCTATTTAATTAGTTTGTACCTTTCCTATAACTTTCTTCCTTCTATAGTTGTGAATGTTATAGATTCATGACGTGAGACTTGGAAGGTCCCTTAGATTTTATCTGGTTTTAGGAAAAACTCAGTACAGGATTGTGCAACTAGAAGATTAAGCAAATCAAAGACATTACTCAGATGGTGGGTTTAAATCCCAACCCCATATTGATTTGCTATGTGTCTCTGAAGAAGTTCCCCAGCATCTTAATATTCATAAATTTATTTTTCCATATGCAAAACAAAATTTTTTTTAAAAGGATCAAATGCCAGTACCATTGTGAGTATTGTCTTAAAAATATGTTCCTAACAATGCAAGTACATGCTAAAGGTTAAAAAAAAATGCTAAAACAAATTTTTAATAGCATAGTTAATTAGAAAAGGTGCCGAGAACAAAAGTGGCTTGGTACTAGTTCAATATTCTTTTTATTCAATTATACTGGCATAAAATAACTTGAAAACTCAGATTATGATAAAAACAATAGCAAGGGAAGTACATGGGATTTTAGGACTTAAGGTAATGGCTATCTAAATCTTTCTCTGGCCTCTACTGTTAAGTTGTACTTCAGTGGCGATATTGGGTGAGGAAATATGATCAGAGAGCATTCAAAGCTTTTTAAATACAGAGGAAGGGCAGAGCAAGATGGAACTGAATGTGGACACCTGAATTAGTCTAAATGAAACATTAATAGAGGACACAGGCATCTGTGGAGCCACTGCAGCCATAAATTCTCTTTCAGGGGTGTTAGGTTCATCTCCTGAAGATGTCCTTTGAACTTCCTGGGAGTGAAGGAAGGGGAAAGGAAGGAAGGAGATAGTTCTTGGTGCTATAGCACAGACTTGGTTTACACAACTCAGAGTTCCAACTGCCTGTTTGATGTAATTGCCTTTAATTATAGGCACCTGAAATTGGGAACCTCTAAAGTAGACTTTCTCATCCCCTTTTAATCATTCTCTAGAACAATCTTCCCTTGTTCTCTTAAAATCATTAACTCTACCACCCAAGCCAGAGCATTTGATGTCATTCTTGATGCTAACCCCAGTGATAATCCTCTTTCCAAGGCTAATGTGTGATGAGTAGCTCTCACACTTTTTATCTCACAAACCACACACATTGAAACCCTGACTATACCTCATTCTCCCCGTGTAAACAATATAGAGTTAGTTATAGCTAGATAACTTTTAGATCCATCTCTGTGTCTATCTCATCCGTCACTGTGTTAGATCCTGCCCCTCATTACCTATCACTTGAAAAACTGCAACTATATCCAAATGCTCTGAATGCAATTCATTTTTTAAATGGTCACAACTTTTATTTCTTAAAACAAAGCTGACCACATCACCATTTGAACAATATTTACTACTGACTGTCTTTCAGATTAGCCCTTGCTTGTCTTATGATCAGGACATGTCTTCTATAGTCTGACATGGTGCAAAAATTTGTCCCTGATAATGTAGCACAACATGGGTTCTGAATTCTAGGAATGAAGGATATATAGTTATTTTTGTTTCACTGTTTTTCATACTTTATTATATACAAGATTCATGGGTCTTTTTGAAAAAACAATAAGATGTTGAACCAAAACAATAACAAAA
Source organism: Perodicticus potto (assembly GCA_963574655.1). Lineage (NCBI taxonomy): Eukaryota > Metazoa > Chordata > Mammalia > Primates > Lorisidae > Perodicticus > Perodicticus potto. The sequence continues at coordinate 34,404 of CAUYRH010037977.1, read as the reverse complement.
ATAGGTAAGTTTACTTGAATGGCACTCACTTTGAAAAACAAAACAAAACAAAACATGTGTGGTCTGGATTAGTTATTTGAAGTAAGTTCAATAGGAAAGCATTGCATTTATATTTTTGTGTCTCTATCAAGCATTCTCATTGTTTTGTTTTGCTTTTTTGTGGGATATATGCTTTTGTGGGTTGGAAAAATAATTTCAATTGGCTCTCTGATAAGTTTTTAACTAGGCATAGGGAATTTCTATGTGTGCTTCTTGATAATAAAAGGAAACTTCTTAGCTTTAGTGAATTATTTGACTTTAAAAATTGTTAGATAAAATATCCCAGGAAAGAATAGTTCCTTGGCCTGCTTGTATGAAAACTTCTTTGGGTGAATACATTTGCAGAGATGTATGAAAGCATTCATTAGAAATGAATCATAGTGTACTTTCTTCAAATAATTTTCCATTCAAGTGACACTTAATTCATAGTTTATATATTCAGGGCCAACAACTACACAATTCAAATTCCATGACGAGTACCAACAATTTATAAGACACTCAAGACATCCTGAAAGTAGATCGTATTATGTCTACCCAGAAGATAGCAAGAGGAGTGAAATGGCAAGATTGTCAGTGTTGCTTTGATATCTTTTAAACAAAAATCCTAATGAACATTGACTCATTTTCACATTGTGTGATCTTATGGAAGAAAAATTTTGTTTGGGTCTTGAGATCTTAGGCATGTAATGAATCTGGATTTCATTCCAACATTTTTTCATTGTTGTAGTAGGCATATTTTTATTCTTCAGATTTCAGCCTCATTAAATTTGCAAGCTACAAAGACACATAAATAGCATTCAGTGCATTTGTGAATGTGTGACAGTCTCAGTCATTTAAAGAGGACTTTACCAATTTACCATTTTACAGAACCCAAAGTAGAAAATACATCTCATGTAAATAGTTTGGGTAATGTTAGATACCAGTGAGAACAGCTTTAATATGTTTAAATGGAAAAAAAATTCCTAAAAGAATAAACTATGTCTAATTACTCTATAAAATTATTTGTTTGGTAGGAAGTGCCATCTTGCTTTCTTTACCATGTTATTAAAAGTAGGGGTTTTTTTTATTGCTCTTCAGTTTGCCTGTGGAAGTAAATTCTGCCTCATTTAGGTATTTTTCTGAGACTAAAAGTTAAATATTTCATTGAATGTTTTTTCTTTAACTCTTTCAAGCCACGGAATGGTAGGAAGAGTTTGAGGGAGCCATTGAAGGAAAGGTTCTTGGTGGTGCCCAATTAACTTATAATAGTTGCATTTTATTATGACTTCTTCAGGAAGATCTTAGGCAGGATAAAAGTTATAGAGCTGAACAAAAAGAAGGACTAGAAAATGGTAAATACAGTAAATGAATATTCCTATGGCATAAAAGTAAATGATGGTTACAAAGTATTTGAAGAGAATTTATGCTTAGCCTTTATTAAATAGGTTTTCTGCTTAGTGGGTGGAGGTTTTGTTTCCAATCCAACCGTATATTTCATAATCCCATAGAGAGTTTTCTTAAAAGGAGAATTAAGGAGAGGAGGTAAAAGAGACTATTTCCCCCTCTCTTCAAATTTCCCCTTCCTTCCCCTAACTTTCTAGAAAAAAAGAATACTTAAACTCCTCTTTCTGTCTCCTCTTTCAATCTATAAGGGAGTTAAAGGCCTCCCTGAGGTTTCCTAGGTAGAATAATGGGAAAATTTCCCAGCCTTCTGCCCCTGGACATTTGCACACGAATCTGAATATACACAGAACAGCCAACCATGCTGCCATGAAACCGTAATTATGGTGAGGTAGGTGGGAAAGTGTTTCTAATGATCCTCCAAATAAAGCTCAGAAATCCTGGGAACACTGAGTAAAATACACCCTTGACAATATGGATGTCACCAAACAACTTACTCGATATGGAAGAGGAAGCAGTTTAGTGCATGACACCAATCATTGAATCTTCTGTAATCATGTAGTCAAGGACAATTTACATATTGTAGAGAGAAATACACCAGCGAAGATGAGAGCAAATTAGTGTTACACTATCTATAAAGATGAATACCATTAGATTTCATGATGTTCCAGAGGTCTTTAAATGATGATGAGAGGCAGGAAATTATGAAAACCAGCCCTGACACTCTGAACAAGAAGTTGCTGCTTCATAAATTAAAGTCCTTTGTGTGAGAAAACAAATTCTCATGCCAGGAGAGGATTTTAGGATATGGTTTCCCACAGTAAGAGCCATTTAATCATCAGATGCAGATTTAAACTTGCCACCTGTTGCCACAACTGGTCCGAGTTCAAGTAAAAGTTCTTATTTTCTTTGTTCTTCACTCCCCACTCCCCCCCTGTTTTTTGTCTATTGTCAGTGACATAATACACCGAGTAAACCTGAATCTCAGTACCAGATCTGGACTCTACTCACTTAGCCTTTGGAAATTTACTTGCCCTTACTGAGTTATGGTTTTTTTTTATCTGCCAAGTAGACTTGCCAACCTTTTATCCTATTGGTCTGTTAGGAAAAAAATAAATAAAATTCCTGAATAGTATTAGTAATTCTGCTCCAGTTGTCTTTACCTAGACCAAATCTACGCACATGTGAAAGTTGAGAAATTGCCTCACTTCTGAACTCTAAGCCATACCTCTCTCCTTATACGTGGGTTCCTTCCTTATTGTTTTGTCTTTATGAACCTGTTTTGCTGATCTGCTTAGGATCCATACTCCCTTGTATTTGAAGCCTGCCCTTGTACTATAATAGACGTCCCTTTCTAGAAACAGAGCCCAAACTTGAACTTCCTTTAGCTATGAGAGAGTAAGGCACAGTCCAGGTTAGCTTCTAAAGATTTTGTTTCCTGCATCCTGACTTACTCTGCTGCTCCAAGATGGTTGCTGATAACTTGCATGAATTCAGCCTAGTTATTGCCGTATTTCTTGGACACCAGGCTTTGTCTGTCAGAAGAAAATTTTTGTTTTTAACTACTGTGTTCTAGCCATTCCCCTAGCACCTGTCCTCTTCTGGTGGGTAGGTTTAATTAAGGGCTGCTCTCTCTCTTTCTCTCTTTATGTTGGTAGCATTTTACTCTTTATATGGCTCAGTGCCAGGGCATGAAAGCATGGGTCCTTGAAAAGACATAAGCTGAGTAGGTTGATTTCTAGAAATCAAAATATAATAGAATAATGATCATAATTGATGAAATAATCTCTAGGTAAATTGTGCTTGCTGCTTCACAGATATTGCCTGTAAACTTCAAAGTAAACCTAAAAGGCTATTATTATTCCCACTGTGCAGATAAAGAAAATTAGGTTCAAAGATAGTAAATCACTTACCCAAATATATGTTGTTAGTAGTGGAAAGACAAAAATTGAATTTAACAAATCTTAACTCAAAAAACTAAGTTCTCTTTACCACATCATGATGCCTTCCACTTTATTATGAATTAGACTCCATTTTTAATGCTGTTAATGCAAAACTCCAGTGTACTTATAGTTCTGTTTAATATAATTTTTCTTTGTCAGAAACAACATAGGTAATTTAGCATCTATTACAAATATTTATGGAAATTTGTTCTTAGTCTCTAACACACTCATCATTACAATTTTTCCTCTAACTTGAAGATGTTCAAACTATACATAAAGGTGGCAGTTTTTCATTAGGGTTTTGTTGAGCTTGTGGCTTTTGACATGTTCAGTCAGGGTTTTAGCAGTTTAAATTTATCAAATCATCCCTCCCTAGCCAACAGCCCATATTTCTTTGGACATAAAATGAGTCCCTTGATTTAATATCATCCTAGATAACTATACTGGAAAAATCAAATTAATAGGTAAAACAATTGTAAGTTTCTTGGCCTTGTTTATAAATATCTCTCTTCAGAATAAAGAGGGGAAACTGAGGCAATTATCTTAATAAATTACCCTCCAGTTGAACCTCAGGCTTAAATCACCAACACCACATCTCTGACTTGAATGAGCTGACCTTGGCTAATAGCAATAATTTTATGTGAGCTGCCTTGTCTTTGTTTGGATAAAGGGGCAAATCTCAGAGCATGCCTCTTAACAAGATCATTCATCTTATTTATAAATGATTCTAAGAAATGTGAAGGAGGAGCCCACTTAGGAAGTGTTCACACACACTTCTTTGCCATCATCCCACCTCCATCCACCTTGACATTTCCTGATCCAAACAGTGTGATAATTCCTCTCCTCATCCTATGTTTTCCAAACATTCTTTCAGGTCAGTACACAGATACTTTTACTTCTCTGAGTTTGAAAAAATAAATCATACACCCACACCCCATCTATAAAAGATTATTCAAGGTCATGAAAATAACAACTCTTTCTTACTGTGCAAAAGAGAATAACTTTGATTTCTTATAATGGATATTCTTCGGGATTTGTCTTAAAATACTCTTGGGTTAAAAAAAATTATATATATATATATATATATGGAATATATTAGACTTTTCTTGGCTATTCATGCATTCAAAATGGCCTAGTATGTCCTAACACATATAGTTCTTAAAAAGGATTTTCTAGGTGGCCAATAATACCTAGACTAGTTAGTTCTGAAGAATCACCAGAGTCACATTAAAAACATTTTTTTTTTTTTAGCCTCTGTCCCTCGTTCCTCAATATTCTGATTAAAACATTCCAAATTGGGTCCCAGCATGAGTGCTTTTTTCAAAATTTTAAATGTGCAACCAAGGTCAGGAATTAATCTAGAAAATATGACATGAGGTTAAGAACATAGACCTTGTAGCCAGACTAAAGATTCGATCTTAGCTCTGTCAGCAACTCTTAAATCCTGAGCATTTGTTTAACCATCTTTAGCTTCAGTTTCTCCATCTACAAAATGGCTTGGAAATACTCAAAGGTTGCTATGGAAACTGAATGGGATAATAAACATAACATACTTAAAGAGTGACTGGTACTTCGTTATTGCTCAATGAATTTTTTTTTTTTTTTTAACTATGCTGATTAGATTTCCCAGGCTTTTGAGATGTGTCTCTAAGGTAATACACTTGCTAGGAGGAAAGCATGTTTTACTGGCTAAAATTTTACTTAAATTTCCAAATTTAAATATATCACATATAGCAGTGATAACAATTGAGGAGATTTATTAATTACAACAGTATGTGGCATGTTCTGCATTCGATATCTTACATAAATTATGTTTTTAACCTGCTTGAAAATTTTAAACCTGCTTTAACACAGTTTTAAAATGGAGGAAATAAAGAATTTGAGAGAATGCAATCTTTTATCATATTATCTAGTATGAACAATTGAGATTCAGACTCGTGTCTCTATAAATCTAAACTCGGATTTTTAAGTGTTAGATTATATGGCAACCAAAGCAACAGGTCTGTGCAAGATTTACACAAGCTTTTAAAACAAAGTACCCTTCCTCACTGCCTTCCTGATTAAATTCAGAGAATAAAATCCAGGGTCTGCTTCCTTCCTGTGTAATCAGGCAGTGTGGTCATAAAAGATGCCCTTCTCAGAGTAGATTGTATTTCCTTTCCCAGATTCACACTTGAGATTTAAACTTTTGCAAGTGGCATCTTGGAATTCTTACTAATTCTATCTTTGAATTTATATTCTCTAAGTGAAATCTGATCTGACATGGAGGACGTACTAGGGATTTGGAGGTCGAAGTCGCCCACTTTCCTGATTCCCATCTCTGTGAGATGGCTTTTGATCATCCATTCCCTCCCCCTGGTGCCTTGGATTCCACCCAGCTTCCCCTCGCAAGTTACTACCCCACTACTGCTCCCTTTCTCATACCAAGTTGGTGTCTGGGTCATTTAGGTTGAGAAGGCCTGTATTTCACATTACCCTTGCCCTTGGCAAGGCCTAGATATAGGAGCAGAAAAGTAGAATCTGTGAATCCTACTGCATCTCTGGGCAAAGCCAAAGAGCCACCATCCCCAATCCCACCTAGCAGTGTTATGGCTCATTCAGAAGGTAGCTTAAAAGGGGATCTTACCCACTTTTTTTCTATGTACCAAGTACTTCCTGATGTAGATGTTGTAATTTCTTAGGGGTCACCTGTCTGCTGTGGTTTGGGGTGACATTCCAGTGGCAAGGGAAGATTGACTACTCCAGCCCCAGGTGAGGCCCTGCTTGTTCATTTATACTGACCTTTCTTATTATTTATAGGTAGCCCTGATAAAAATGAATAACAAGACACCAAACAGTCCCCAAAGGAGGGGGAAGCTTATTAGGAAAGGACCAAGGCAAGGTGTAGCCACCTTACCTTAGCAGGACCTAGACTGGAAAATTTGTCCGGAGTTTAGTACCATGGGTTCCAGCATTTAAAATATCCTTACTATAAACCCCAGCTTTACCTATTGTAGTTGTGTGGTATTGGGTAAATTATTCACCATCCCTAAGTCTCCACTTTTTCTTCTATAAACTTAGCATAATAATTACACTAACTTCATGAGCTTGAGATAGGATAAAATGAGACAATGTGTGAGGAAAACTTGTTTACCAGTGTCTGGGACATGGTGAACCCTGGCTTTTAGTATCTATTTTTATTTTCTTCTAACTCAGTATCTCTCTTGGAGGGGGCCAAGTTTTTTGCAAGGATTTGACCACAACCCCATAAAGAAGAAAAGATTGATGAAGTGTATGCCCTATCCCTCACCCCATACCGTGAGACCTCCCAAGAAAACCCACGTGTATCCATTTTATTTTCTACTTGTTCAATCATATTCAAGGAAAATTATAGTTTCTTATATTGCACTTATATTAGCTATTTCAGAAAATTGGTTGTGTCTGAAATTAAAAATCTGGTTTTGCTTCCATCTTTAAATGCCATAATTGAAGTAGAATAGGAGAGGCAGTGAGGGAATAATTGTCTTCCATCCTCTATTCCAACACAACCGGCATGAGCATCCACATTTTCTCCTTCCTTTTTCCATTCCTCTCTCTCTCCAGGGATGATCATTCACAGCCTCATGCTAATGTTCTTTGAAACATTTAAAGATACATTTCCAAGTGACAGGAAGGGCTACCATAGAAAAGCATCATCTTTTTTTTTTTTCTTCTTTCTATTCTCCCAACACATTAATTGGTTAATTGATTTTCTGGACCAACAAGGAAGGAAGATAAGCATTAAAGAAAGGCTGATAGGATAACACAATTGTTTGTTTGTGTTTGAAAATAGTTGTCTCAGGAATAAACGCATAGGATATGAGAAACCTAGAAAGATGAAAAAGTATCTTCCTTGTCTTAATTTAGCTACTCAAGGAAATGATAAAGTCTCCTGAATGAGAAATTACATTAATAGATATTAACCAACAATTCATCCAGAGAAAATGTCAGGGGAAAATAAGGATACAACAAAATTTAATCCCATTATTAGTAGGAATTAAAACAATACTATTCCTTTTTTGCATTTAATGACATAACAGATTTTTCTTAAACTGATGTTGTTGGTGAGGGCAAATAAGTGAGGTTGATACACTTTCGAATTACTAGTGAGAATATAAACTGACCTGTTTGAAATATAATTTGAATTTATGTTTTTTTTATCATTTATTATTTTTGCATTTTCCATTTTATTCAACTCTGTGAATAAGAAGTCCCCATATTCCCATCCTATTCTCAGAATAGTCATGAATTGTCCCTGAATAGAAGAGATAAATTTCTGGACAACTGGCACTGGTTTCCCAACACTGTGTTGTGATGGATTCTGTATCTGTATCCAGCCTCAGCAGGAAAGAGCCTCAGCTTATTAGTAACGTCTGCAACATACTCAAGAGTGTTGATTGGTAGCAAATCATTTATATCATCTTGATAGAACTTTTACCTTTGAAACAAAGGTTTATATGATTGGTATACTCAAGGACATAGAAATAAGATGAGATAGTTCTTTTGAGCATGCATGAGCCTAACTTACATAGTTGCTGGTCCTTGTAGCAAGCTGGACCATGAAACACTTGACCAGGAGCAAAGTCATAGGGTGACAGTGCCACAGGCTGCACAGCACTGATACTAGACCCTTCACTCATAGCCACTTTCCTGAAGCTGTGGGAGGTCCTTTGCCACACACAGTAGCCATTTTGCTCCTTCCCTTAGGAGGGGAGGAGAGGTGAGGAGAAGCAAGAAGTAGGGCCAGGAATGAAAGCAGCCTTCTTTGCCAAGCAGTCAGGTTGCACGCTGAAAGGAGGACGAGGCACGAGGTTAATTTTGTCTGGTCCTAAGTACAAATTACTTTATTTTAGTTTGGGGGGAAGTAAAATGAAGCAATTCAGAAAGAAGAAAGAATTCCGGAAAGAAATTCTATTCTTACCAACCCAGCAGGGATGTACATTTCAATTGCTGAGAGGAAACAATATTAGATGTAATACTAAAGGCTCATTGGAAGCGGAAACAGGAGCCCTAATTTGAAGCAGGAGCCATTCATAAAATGACTCACAAACTTGTTCGCAAGGATTAAACCAAGTTTATGAAGAGTAATTCTTGTTTGCATTTATTTTATTTTATTTTTCAAGCAAGTAATGAATAGAAATGGGGCTCATATCCAAGGTCACATCATTCCTTTTCTGTATTTACAAACGTGGTCATTTTTATGACAAGTCACCAACACCTACATAGACATGTTGAGTAGGCAAAGATGGAATGACAGCAGAAGAGGAAATGTCAGGAAAAAGCGTGGCTCTGAGTCTTATACTGAATTAATGAGAGAACAGAGCAGTTAATGGTATTTCATACTTTACGTAAATCAGAAGCCCAGATTTCTCCCAGGAAGGACATTAGGCAGCAGTTTAGCCAGTGACAGGCCTTTCTGATGCCAGCATGGCTGCCCTGAGGGATCTGCATGATGAAAACAGGTGATTAACAGAAATCGTTTTCACTGTGGGGCTTTTACACATTTCCTGCTGGACAGCTCCGTAGTCAGATGGCTCCCTTTACCAAACTAATTGATCAGATTAGTACCAAGGCCATGCCGCATTCTGTGTCCTACCCCAGCTCCATGAATCTGACCTCTATCTGAGACACGAGGTTGCAGGCCGTGGTTGAGAGCAGAGCTTCCACAACTCTAAACCTAAACCAAAACAGCAATATCTTCTTCTGACTCATTTATCAAGACTCCTGAGTATTACCATTTTGTACCGCATGATAGAGTAAGAAAGCTGCTTTGGATCAGAGGGATGCTATGCGTTCCAAACTTTCTCCCCAAGAGGAAAAAAAAGAGAATAAAACTAGAATGTACTGTACACATGTGGGTCTCAGTGAATTTCTCTTCTCCCCAAGGATTGTTGTCATCTTGCGTTACTGCCAAGGGGGGGTGAACCCGTGGGACTTTAATTTCTTAAAGTCGCCCTCCTGCACTTTGGGACTTTACTCTCACACAGAGAATTGGACATTTTTAATTCCCTGTGAAGACTAATTGCAGTGACAACAAAAAGATGGATCAGATGTCTAGTTTGTCAGTGAGATGGGGGGAACTTAACCTTTCTTACTGGTTTCACTTTGTTTCTCTCTTCTTCTCCAAAGATGTATTTTTCAAGAGTCTTGGAGAATAGTTGATACAACATTACTTCACAGGACAATACTGTTAGGAAAAATAATTAAAAAATAGTTAACATTTATAAAGCACAGTTACTGTGTACCTTTCTAAGCAATTTATTTATAATAACTTATTCAGTCATCACACAAAAAACCCTGAGGTCAGTATTATTTCTGTCTTCATTTTATAGGTGTGGACTCTGAGGCATGGAGAAGGTAAGATATTTCCCCAACTTCACAGAGATAGATGATATAGTTAGTATTCAAACTGAGGTAGTATGACTCTGGGGTAGATTAGAAGCAGCTTTTTTATGCAAAGGTGTAAGACATACATGTTAGGTCGACATAATCCTTGAAGTACTAGATTGATGCTACTAAGGATTTTTTTGTGCTAATGAATGTGGTTAGCTAATGGATAAAGTACTGATGGGAGCTGAACAAAGGATGTAATGTAGGTACACACACATGTATACGACATACACACATATAAATATTCTTTGAATCACTTGAGCCCTGTTTTTACAGTAGCTATTTCTTACTTAAGTACGAAATAAAATCTATATTATATACTTTTAAAAACAAACAAGGGAGATATGTGTCATTAGGAAATTAAGACTGACTATGCAAAGAATATTGAGAGAATATGACCAAAAGAGAGCAGATTGCTGATGCCCTAATAAGAACTTAGGATTTAAAACAAACAAACAAAAAGCTTAAGTGTTTTTTAGAGTTTTTCACTTTTATCTTTTCTAAAAAGCCAAAAATGTGGGCAATGGCTATCAATTTAACTGGAGGGTGAATTTGAGCATTCATATACTTATTATTTATCTTTTCCTTTCCTCAGAACATACCAACTACATATGCCACTTTGAACAATTTTGTCCAGTCTAAGACTTAATTTTTTCATTTTTCAAATGGAGATGCTAAAAATAAATGTTTTATTAAATTGAATTGAGATATGACATATCAACCATAAGCACCATCTGACTCCTAGTATAGTTGAGTCATTACTTATTTCAATTAATGATTTTACTAATAATTCCAAAAAGATCAAGAAAAGCAAGGAGATAAAAGCAAGCAGAACTCCATGTACAGGACTATTGTGGCTATAAAACAGGATAGTCGATTTCTTTCTGCTTATGTGTCTCTGCATAGGATCTGCCTCTTTCATCCTGTCCATTCTTCTCCCATTGTTTTTTACACCTTTGCATGTGGTCCTGGCCCAGCGTGTGTCACTGCCATCCTGCATAGCACTTTTTCCCCTGGCTCAATTCACACTTGGTGTATTTTCAAAAGTCTGACTTTTCTTTTAGCCTGTCTCTCGTGATCCAGAACCTCATCCAGTTCAATCCAATGTAATTCAATTCAATTCAGTTAAAAGAAAAATAAATCATGTGGTTTCTACAACACCATACAAAGATGATTAAGGCAAGATCCTTCCTCAACTTTTTTACAACCTTTTCTTGTTCTGCCTCAGGTCATGTTGTTGATAATCTCCCTTTGTAATGGGAATTTTAGCTCAGTTTTTATCATGCCACCTTCTTACTCTTAACAAGCCCAAGCAAGTTAGAAATTTGTGCAGAGCTAGCTGACCCTAAAGGGGTGAGTGTGGCTGTCTCTGGAAATTCATTCATTATTTACAAACTACACTCACAAGGAGTTTTTCAAAAGGATGGTTAATCTTCAACTGCATCATTCATTTCATAAAGCTCTATGAGTCAGGGATATTTTTCAAAGCAATAATGAATATGGCATTAAGTGGCCTTGCTCTTTAAGAGCAAAGTGCATTTCAGTTTCTTTCTTCTGATGTATATGCACATGAAGCTCACACAAAATCCTGTGTCATGATTATTTTGTTTTTCTTTTCTCTCAACTTCCACCCTTTAGTTAATGACATTATCACTCCAACTTCATTTAGGAGCCTAAACACTTCCCTTTGTTTGCATTCAAATATTAACAATCCAAATACCACAGTCATGAGGAGAATCGAGTCTGAATAGAGCAGGTGCTCATTCTGCCCAGTTGCCATTGTTTTCCAATGAAGTAACCAACATGTTCATCTGAGTCAAGTGCAATACCCTGACCATGCAAGGTAAAGAGCAGACATCCAAAAGACCCATTAGGGCTAGACTCTATCATATCCAGAAATGATTTGGCACTGAAAACCAGAGGCAAATCAGAAAGAGAAGGGAAACTGAGACACTAGGAACAAAAGTCAACTGTTGAGTAGCATGGTCATACTTTGTTCCCTGTGCTATAAATTAAATATAGACAATTACTAAGATTCTCACACCCCTGATGTTTAAAAGAACAACTATTTTGAATTTTGTGAATCTCTAGTATTCTGCTATTAATACAGAAATACTTTTTAATTTTATTTATTTATTTATTTTTCTTAAATTATAGTTGTGTACATTAATGCAATCATGGGGTATAATGTGCTGGTTTTATATACAATTTGAAATATTTTCATTAAACTGGTTAACATAGCCTTCATGGCATTTTCTTAGTTATTGTGTTAAGACATTTATATTCTACATTTAGTAAGTTTCACTCGTACCCTTCTAAGATGCATCGTAGGTGTGGACCCACCAATTACCCTCCCTCCACCCATTTTTTTTTTTGTTCAGATTAAGAGTGATTTGCCACTTTTAATATATTGTCAAAGAACAGACTATGGACACTGTCTCCTTTATTATGGATTTATATCCTATTTTATTAATTTATTATTTTATTCATGTTTTTTCCTAGATCTAATTTCTTTGGGTTTAATTTGCAGTTATTTTTCTAAGCTCCAGAAGTTTTCTTTATTAATATACCATAATTATAAGGCTATGTGTTTTCCTCTAAGCATAGCTATAGCTGATGAGTGACTCAGAAACAAAAAATAATGTAGATGAAGAGTCCAAGTATCAGTCTCTGACATGACACTCAATGAAATAGGTTTTATGGCTTAGACTGCGGCTGTTAGATGTCATGATTCTTTCAAAGTATAAAAGAATGAGGGAGTATCAATTAGTACATCCTACTCTGCCCTGGCATTCCTGCTTTCTCACACTGATTATAGGGGAAAAGGCCAATGTTTAAATGGTACTCATACTTTTTGTCCTCAACAAACTGTTAGTGCTAGGATTAGATAGAAGGATTGCTTTGTTGCATCTTTCAGTAAGAGCTGGACTGTGATTGTAAGTAAGCTCTCAGGTATACTTTCCATTTGAATTATTCATCCCTACTTTTCCAAATCTATCACTTACCCTTTAAATGTCATATTTTGGTCAACTAATTAATCTTCCATTGCTTTAAAGAGAACAGAACAGTATACACAGCTATGGAATTCATCTATAAGAAATAATTTAAAATACACACACACACATATAAGCATATGGAGAGAGAGAGAAAAAGAGAGAAAATATAATTTTAGAAAACCAGTCCTAACAGGAAAATTTAAAAGCTGTTCTTCTTCATACTTGAATCCTACGTCTATGAGATAGAAAAAATCACTACTTTACCTGTCCCCAATACCTGCATATGTTTCTTTTTGTAAATAAAACAAAATGAAGAAAAAGGCTATGAAGAGGATTTTTCTTTTCTTAGACTGCCTCCAAAACACACAGACATGCAAATGAGTATTTTTACCCCATAGGAATTCCACATACCCCCATTTACCTGTTAACAGACTCTGATTTTATACAAGTAAGTACTTTATTTTATAAAGTAAGGCACAGCCTCAACTTCTGGGCAGTGAAAATGTAAGAGGGGAATTTTTAAAATTTTTTCTGGGAAATATTTTCTTCTTTCAAATAAGTATATATAGTTGCAGCCTCTTGTAGCTTCCTATCCCAGTTTTCTTCTTTTCCCTGGATTGCTATCCTTGACTGTGGCCATGCTTTCTGGAGCTGAGGCAACCATCTTAGCACCTTGGAGCAATAATTTAAGGATAAGAAGCCAACCCACAAGGAATGGCATAAAGCATGTAGGAATGAGCCTTGATTAAACTGTTGACCAGCTGAGTCAACACCAGCAGCCTGGTAGGTAGAAATCAGTCTACTTTCAGATTTCTTATTATGTGAAATCAATAAACTTCAAGTTGTTTAAGCCATCATTAGTAGGAGTTTCCATTACCTTTGGCTAAGATGCATTACTAACAGATAAATAACTTTCCTCCCTCCAGACTAATTGGAACTTTACTTATTCCCCTAGTCCCGAAGCCTCGGAATCTACCTCTGACTAAACTGGCTAACTCTCTCGTGAACACACCATTAGTGGTTAATGGCAGCTTAATGAGTTGCATTATCCCTGGAGACATTTATACTTTAAATGTTGACTTTAAATTCCTAACAGCAACAACAAAAAGAGAGTATGATAATAAAGGAATAGTTGAACTAGTGAGGAATATGTTTTCGGACTAAAAAGTAAACTCCCTTATCCATCTAAATACCCCTTTGCTAACTTATGTTTACTTATATTTGAGATTAGCTTAAATAAGAAAAAGGGTTGTGCGATTTATGGAAGTAAATCTCACTACTATATGGCCAAGTGGTAAGAGTCATGTGTCAAAAATGACCTACAACTAAAGAGAGAGGAGGAAATTTTCTGAGATTTTTATTAATTTCTTTGAATTACTTTTAACAAAGGACAATATCCTTCCTCAAAAACAAACAGAAATTATAGATGTCACCTCTTTATCTTTTTTCACAGAAGAAAGAAGAAAGCTCAGATCGTCAATTCCTAAGAGTTTTCTATAGGTACCTCAAACTCAGTGTTTACAAAACTAAACTCAAAATCTATTTCGCTGAAATCTTTTTCTTCTCATATTCTCAGACAGGTCTCCCTGCTTCTTCTAGTCTGTTCACTTCATCCCAATTTTGTTGTGTTATCAAACCTAATTACCTTTTTTCTTTTACATTGTTTGGAATTCATCATCATCTTCTTTTCTTCAGGGCATTTGATCTTTTTTATGGCCACTTGCAAGAGTCTCCTAACTTAGTTGCTTCAGATCTCACCAACTTCCATGCTGTGCTTATGGCAGTCTCTCTAAAATTCAAACCCAATCACATCACTCCCATGAATAAAATTCTTGCCTAATCTCTAGATGTCGCTTATCCTATAGCTCCCATTTACTTCTCTGGTAATTTTCCCTATCATCTCATTTATATAGCTTCTGCCTTAGCCATCCCCAAAGCCTGTGAGCTATTTTATCAGGACCATCTTTCTTTACTCTCAAACCATTTTTAGCTTACGAGAGGATAACATGAAGTCATGAAAAATAGCAGTCAGTGGCATAATTGAAGACTGCTCACATATTATGTCTGCAGAGAATTCTTCCTTTTACATCCAGTTTGCTAAAGAAGGTCCTATACTGCCTAATATTAGTGGACATAAATAATGTGTCATATTAGATGGTAATATAAATATGAATCTCTTTCCCAATAGACAAGCGGTTCTCAATCCTGAGCTGTATAGTCTAGGAAGATTTTAGAAACTGCTGATCATTGGTCTCCATTCTAGACCATTTGCTGTGTTTTATTATATAACAAATCTTAGATATTTGTAGAGCCCATTGTTTTACTGCCAGTTTTTCTATATGCACAGTTGGAAATCTGACTCAACTCTTCTATGTATAGTTCTTAATTCATTATGCTGAATATGATTTCAGAGTCAATTCTTGATGTCTGCATCTATCTTTTCATCACTTCTTGGCCTTTTACCTAAGATCAAGTGTAAAACTGTCTTTTCCGTACTTGGAATCTCTGTGGAGCTCTGGGAAAAAGAATGACTTTCACTTCTGCAATATATATTTCCTATATGGGGTTGGTCTGCAGCTTCCTCCATTCCAATTTATATTTCAATAGATGTGAATTACTTTCATCCTTCTAGAAATTATTTGAATTGCCCTCTGTTACGTTTTTTTTACCACCCCTCTTGTTTTGGAAACTTTTATGTATTTATTCTCTTTGGAGTATTTTAATTGTGATTCCAGTGGGATAGGGAGGGAAGGATATAAGCATATTTACACGGGCTTAATTTTGTTTTGAAAGGCCACTATGGCCACTTTAGGTAACTTATCACTTTCAACATTTTATAGTACTAGACTTAGTTGCTATATAGGTTAGGCATATGTCAAGCTGCAAAGAGCAGAAAACATTACCTCATGGGTTACATAGAAGTATATGTTCTCACATAATTGAAAATTTGAAAATAAGGACTCTTAGATGTCATATGTTTTTCTTATATCATGGAATTCCCATCTTTAACATGATATGTAATTATATAGGAGAAGGCTTTACCCTTTCAAGCATTGCATATAGGAGAAAAAGAATAAAGCTATAGTGGTTAGATCTCTGCCATTTTTTATTAGATAAGTTATAACTTGCCCCAAAGCCCCCTTGACAGATTCGTTCTCCTTCCTACACTATCTCATGTACCTTAACCTAAGGGATACGGCAAAATTAAGTATTAAAATTTCTGCTTTCTGATTCTAGAAAAGGAGAAGGTGGTACGAAATTAGTATGTAGTGAAGCTACAGCTTATGAGTCTGTTATAGTTACTGATGGTTTCTCAGTTTTCACACAGATAAACTCTTATAAAATAGGATAAGCATATTTATGTTTAGTTGAGAGAGAGGCTGAGAATGGACTCACTGGTCTGGAAGGAGGAGACATACACGGTGGGGAAGTTAAGTAGTAACAGGGAATCAAAAAGCAGTCAGGTGGGGGAAAAATGCAGCACAGACATCTTATCCTAGTTTTTGAAGTGTTTCCTGTGCTTTAATCTTGACAGTGGTAAATTTAAGGTCTGTGTACTGAGCACACTTAATTACTCCTGAATCAATTTCTTTATATTATTATTTCAACTTTCATTTAACTTAGAAGCTTTCCTTGCAAGGCTGAAATTCTAAAGTTCCTAGTCCTAGATTTTTGAGAAAACTCAGTTAATATGTATATTCACTGCTATCCAGGACCCATTTTCAATAGAGACTATCAAAAAGACAACTTGATGATGGCGTAAATTCAAATTATTAAAATAGTTAATGTCTTTTCTTCTTATATACCATAGAAGGTCTCATTCCTCATTATTTCAGTGTGGATTCCTGAATACAAAGTAGAAAAGCTGAAACTTGCTGCCACAACTTTAGGAGGTACCTTAGGGTTCCCTCTGGTTCCACTGCTGTAGTAAGGAAACACTCAGCTACGATAACTGAGCAACAAAACGCACGCACAGTGTAATCAGGTGTCATTTCTTCTGAATTGTCAACTATTAGCGGAACTCAGTATAGAAAATGTGAAGGTGTTATTTGTATAAAGACTGAACTTTCACCCTGAGCACGAGTGAGACCCTGTCTCTACAGAAAAAGAAAACTTAGCAGGGTGCTGTGGTACATGCCTGTGGCCCCAAGTACTTGAAAGGCAAAGACGAGAGGATTGCTGAAGCCCAGAACTGTGAAGTTTCAGAAGGGTATGGTGACGCATACACACACAAAAAAAGACTGAACCAGAACAGGTCCTGAGCACAAGGGTATAATACTTCAGCTCATAAAATTATGTTGCTATTGAGGATTCTGGTTCAACATGTCTCTGGAACTTAAATAGTTATGTTTTTACCCAATTCACCCAATTACTCACCCAATTTCATTTCCTCAACAGGTCAACTCTCAGGGGTGATCTCCTCTATATCTAAAGCTTCTTATCACTGCTAATCAGTCCCCAACTCCCACCTCATCAACATTACACCATACCAAATTTACCCCTCCACACCCAGGACCCCACCAACTCATAATTGCATGCCGTGAACTATCTTTGAAACTTTGGCCTAATGCATTAGCATCAAACAAACTGATTTACTCTTCAAGCCATTAGGTTCAGTTTCTGGAGGGACGAGTTTCTTTCAAATTTGAGGTAAGTTTTTCTATCCCATAAAAGAATCCAAAAGCTCCTTTAAGTGAATTTAAGGAAAAGTCAAAACAAACAATAAAGCAGAACACATAACATCTTGAGTTTTCAAATAAATGCAGTTAGCAATCATGAGTCAGTTTGCAGTTATAGGTACTTTTCATATGCTTCTGTTTGTAGAAATCTAATTACATTTCATTCCTGAGTTAAGGTACTGTATAAACATCTTCCCACAGTCATTTAAACTCTCTGGGCCTTCCTTGGTTTCCTCAAATGGAAATGTGAGACTTGGAACATGGCTAATTATTAACAAACATAATTCTAATATATTTTTCATAAATGAATTATTTTTGCAAATTAAAAATTTTAGAATGTCTTTTTTGTACTTTTAATGGAAACAAATATACAAAGAAAACATAGCGAACATTCAGAGTTTCACCACTCAGAATCTGTTATTATTAATTTATGTATCTTTTTCATGTAAATTGTTTAAAAAATACAAATGTAATTCAAGTTTCCATTAGCTGCATTTTCCTAATAATACGCCCATTTCCTCTCTGCAAAAGGAAAATTTCTATTCCATGAGCTTTAGCGGTCTTATACTCCTAAATTTAGAGTATCTTTAATATGTCTGTTTCACAAATTAAAAGGCAAAGTAATTAACATTGTTTAGCTTTTCCTTCAAAAATTACTGAAATCGTAGTAAAGTGATGGGGCTTTGAAGTCAAATGTATATTGATATAATACCTGAGCCTACTACGGGCTACTTTTGACTACTCTGAAAAATTTACCTCCCTCTCTTTATTTAGTTCCTTCATCTATGAAAGATAAAACCATAATTATTTCATAAGATCATGATGTTTATTAAAAGAAGTTACAAGGAGTGCTCATTCCGGGGGCTGAAAAAGTAAATGTAGTTGAATGTGTATGAGTATACACACACACACACACAGAGCCTGTGATAATGTGTTTACGTTCTCTTGAAGCAAAGCCTAACACATAATAGAGAAAAATACATTCAACTGTGTGATTTTTTTAAAATATTAAAATATATACTCTGAGCTTAGACAATGGTTTTTATTTTCTCATGGCTTATTTATATTCGTGATACTGTAGACATCTGGGTTTTCCCTAGTTTTATTATTATTATTATGATTTTTAGTCTGGGAGAACCTACTACGTAACTGCTGTTCATCAAATGCATGTTGTAGTGAACTGAACTGATTAAGTGTTTTAAATGAACAGTCCTTCAGAACAGCTTATCTATTAATACTATTTAAAAAATCTGTGCACATTGCACAGCTATATGCAAAGGAAACAACTAAAATGCATTCTTTATCCTTACAAAAGGTAACTTAAGTGTATGTACTCATACTAACCCAAAATTTAAAAGAATATCTAGGATATGTAGCGTAGAAGTTTGAAAATGCCCCTTCTCACAATGAACTATTGTGAATATAAATAATTATTCTTTCTGCCACATTTATTTTATTTTATTTTATTTTATTTTATTTTATTTATTTATTTATTTTTGTAGAGACAGAGTCTCACTTTATCACCCTGGGTAGAGTGCCGTGGCATCACACAGCTCACAGCAACCTCCAACTCCTGGGCTTAGGCGATTCTCTTGCCTCACCCTCCAGAGTAGCTGGGACTACAGGCACCCGCCACAACGTCCGGCTATTTTTCTGTTCTGCATTTCGGCTGAGGCCGCGTTTGAACCCACCACCTTTGGTATATGGGGCCGGCGCCCTACTCGATGAGCCACAGGTGCCACCCTGCCACATTTATCTTAAAACACATGTGTATCAAATAGCAAGTATCAGAAATTGGAATGTTTATAAACAACTCTCAGGCTCCGTCAATAAAGAGGATGCACTAATAAGAAGTAATAACAAACTAAACTCTTTGGAATTAAATTACATGGACACTTTCTTCCTAGAAATTCAAATATTCATCTAGGCAGACAGGTGTTCTAACTACCATTGCAGTTTGTGTAAACAAAATCTTTTTTTGACCTAAGAGAAACAATAAATGAGGGATATCTATAAGATTCTCCTTCCTTTTCCACATATTTTATTTGAATGTTAAGGGCCCCCACAGTTGTTACCTGCAGGAATACAAATAGCAGGAATAAAAAAAAAAAACTAATATTCTTAGACATAAATTAGACAAATCTTAGATTAGCTATAACCATCAGAGATTATGGAATACAGAGTTGAGTCCCTCAGAAAGAAATAAAACTGCACCTCCCAACTCTGAGGTCAATGCCTTTCTATTACGTACATTATCTCTCTTAAAAGATACCAGAAAAATGGATTTCCACTTCTGCCATGGCTTAGATCCAGGCTGTAAAAGACCAAACAAGTATGTGAAAACTGGAATCAGATTCATCCTTACAGAAGTTATGTAACTTGGGGAGAGGAGGTTCAACACTTGAAGCAGTAGTTCTCAGCCCTGGCTTCTCACCGGCATCCCCTGCTGAGCTGTAAACCACAGTGGCACCATTCCTAGGTTGGTTGCTCATTCTAACACTTTAGTTTGATTTGCCTTAAGTGGAGCCTAGACACTGCTGTTTCTGAAAGCTACCCAGGTAATACTGATGTGCAGGTATAGTTGAAAACCAATGCCCTAAATCCTCATCAGTCCATCAAAGGAAGTCACACACAAGTGGAGCTCAGCTTTATCTGGACACAATCAGCAAAAGAAACCACTGGGAAAATAAAGGCAACAAAGCCAGGTTATATTTTTCTATATAACTCTTCAAGATACTTTTAATTTTATTCCCATGTGGTTTCAAAAGAAACTAATCATTTCTCTACAGTTAAAAATTAAATGTACTGTCACAGACAAGAAGAACCTAAAAAAAAAAAAAGAGAGAGAGAGAGAGATAGCTAAAAATGTAATATGGCGCCGGGCATGGTGGCTTGCACCTATAATCCTAGCACTCTGGGAGCCCCAGGTAGGTGGATGCCTTGACCTCATGAGTTGGAGACCAACTTGAGCAAGAATGAGATCCCATCTCTACTAAAAATAGAATAACTATTTTAGGCAGGTGTTGTGGTGAACACTTGTAGTCCCAGATACTCGGGAGGTTGAGGCAGGAGGATCCCTTGAGCCTATGAGTTTGAGGTTGCTGTGAGCTACGATACCACTGGCACTCTACCCAGGGCAACAGAATGAGCCTCTGTCTCAAAAATAAAAAAATTAATATGGTTTTATGGATGGGATCCTGGAACAAAGAATCTTAGGTTAAAAAAACTAAGGAAATAGAAATTAATTGAAACAGGTGTGATATGCTAATATACAATATTAATGATAGGGGAAGTTGGGTGCAGGTTGATACACAAAACCTCTTTGTGGTACCTTTGCAATTTTTCTGTAAATCTAAAACTATTCTAAAATGAAAGGTTTATTTTAAGAAGTAAATATACTAAAAATGATACGTTCAGCTGCTGTAAGTACCAAAATTCTATCAACATTCTTTCCAATTTAAAGATAGTATATAATTAGTACTTTTATTTACAATTTTATAGAGTTATTATTTCTCTAGGTATAGCTGTCCATTTTTTACTTCAAATTTTCCTTACAGATTATCTACATTTGAAATTTATTATAAATCATTCATGATTTTTAACATCCTTTCAAAATGACTTCAAAGGATATACAATAAAAGACACATAAACTATAAAACCATAAAAATGAAAACAAAATATCAAGACTGTACAGAAAGGATATAAAAGAGAAATATAGTGTTTAGGGGAAGGGGAAAGCAATTGTTCTTAGTATTGCTACAACAGTAATGAAACTAATGCACTTAGAAGTATTGCTAATATTACCTTAAAATTCCTCTTGACTGCTAGAATATTTGTAACTCGTAACTCATGTTAATATATAAACACATTTTTATGTATCAGTTGTCACTGTTTTCAAAGTTGTAGAGTTGAACAGATGGAAAATATTAAATAGTGTGGGTGGCTTACTTGCCTTGGCATTGGAGATTGAATTCTATAATGTGAAAAAAATTCTACTGAATTTAATTTTACCTATTCTACCAACACCCCCACTAACCTACTCCTTCTTCCCAGAAAGGGACAGCCTAACCCCATGGAGTGCTTGTGCACACATTTGTCAGTATCATTTCTTTCTCTTTCCAATTCCATAGTCCTTCACAATAGAATTAAAAGCAAAGCATGTGGGTGGTTTCACAATCTTCTCATTCAAATATTAAAACCAATTTCAAATTATTTACTTATGGAAAAGAACAAGTAAAAGAGGGGAATGCCATCTCATCAAAAAGGAAAGAGTTTTGGAGCATGGGGAAGACTGAGACAGAGTCTACACTGGAAATATGCTTTGAAAGAGAAACATTTTACTGGTAGCACCATGGGTGAAATACTCAAAATGCCTTTCTTGTACACCTTATTATAGGTATCCTGATTTCTCAGCGTCCGTTGGGCCAGCAGTTTGCTGGTGGGAAAATGGAAATTCTTGAGAGCAAGAAAAAATAAATGCAATGCTATGTGTGGCATCAGACAAAATCAGGCCTAATTCCTAACTCTGCTTCTTGTGAGCTGTGTATGTTTGGGTGAATTACTTCATTTCTCTGAGCTTCATGTTCCTAATAGGTAAAAAAGAATAACAATGTAGGGAGGCACCTGTGGCTCAACGAGTAGGGCGCTGGCCCCATATACCGAGGGTGGCAGGTTCAAACCTGGCCCTGGCCGAACTGCAAAACAAAACAAAAAAAATAGCCAGGCATTGTAGTGGGCACCTGTAGTCCCAGCTACTTGTGAGGCTGAGGCAAGAGAATTGCCTAAGCCCAGGAGTTGGAGGTTGCTGTGAGCTGTGTGACGTCCATGGCACTCTACAAAGGGTGATAAAGTGAGACTCCATTTCTACAAAAAAACAAAAAACAAAAAAGATAACAATGTAAACTTAATTGGGATTGTGTAACAACTAAATTAGATAACATATATTAAGTGCTTAGCTTTGTGTTAAATTTCTTCTTGAGTTGCCTGATGAGAGACGTGATCCATCTACACACAAGCCATTTGCTTTGCATTGAGTTTTCTGGCATGGAAGCTAGAGTTTTACATTGTATGACATGCAAAAGTTAACATCCCAAGATTTATGCAATTCATTTCATTGATAAAAAATATTTTGAAGTGGAAACACTTTGAAATATTATTCAGTATTGATTGTGTTAGTTTAGTTTTCTCTTAGATCTAGGAATTCCATTTGTAGAGATATAATTGAGAATTCATCTCTACCTCATAGCAGCTGTGGTTGCTAAACAATACCCTGGCACTCAGCATCCTTCTTGGTGCCTTCTCATTTTATTTTTGAGTTTGAAAAATAAAAGCCATCTCTCTAAGTTTCTCTTACTATTAGGGTTCTGGATGGAGATTGCTTTCTATCAGGATATGGATATGTCCATTCTACCATGGATATTGGATATGTCTGCCTGAAATTTGGAAGGTGGAAGTGAGATAAGAAATACTTTTTTATTTTTTAGCCACAACTCTACAAGCGAGATCAAAGACAATTCTACCAGCTGAGTTTGTAGTTTGCTTCACGGGTGCTGAGCGCTAGTGACAGTGGCGCTTCTGGACACCAGCCACGATCATACACATTTGAATTCAGTCATAGAGTGTAGCTATTCCTGAACTCCCTCTCTGGTAGCATGTCCAACAATGTTGCAAACACTCAATTCTCTGTGTGACATCTTTTTCTGCTGGAAATACCTCGAGTTCTTTCTGTGTCTTGCATTGCACTCTGACTGATAGACTTTGTAACCTTCAAGAGGACCTGGGCTTTGATTTTCTAATTTCTTAGATGGAAGTAAGAATAGGAAAAGGAAAACTACATCATTTTTAGAGTCTATTACAGCTTTAAAATTGCGATGATCTTGGTGGCCCTTGCCATCTCTAAAGATAGACATCGATTTGAATTTGAATTGAATTTAAATTTGAAGTTTGATTGTTGGGCTAGATATTTTCTGTTTTCCCCTCCAGATCAATTCCTCATTTTTTATGACCCTGCTCTGTGTCTCGAGAGGCTCATCTCTATGTACTACAATCCACAGGCTCTCTGTTTTCTGGCTACCGGTTGTGCTTGTCCAATACAAGACACTGGCAAGAGATTGATTAGTAAGGGGGAGATAAGGAGATTCGGCTTCCTCTCCTCCACGTGGCCTTGGGGTTAAAAGCGTTCTATAGAAAACCATTGTTTCTGTAGGCAATCTCTCCTCCACTACAACTGTTTGAAGCAGGTTCTGCTAACTATTTGTTCTCCTTCACATGTTAGGCCTAAATATGTACTTTTTTGGTGTAAATAAGCCTGGACTACCATGCAATTCCTTGCACATTTTTTCTTAACTCTCCCATGTCTTAATACCTTTTTATTAAATTCTATTAAATGTTAGTATGTCGTCTGTGTCCTGGAGGGACCTTAACTAATACAAATGAGAACATAAATAAATATTATGAATAAAAAAGTAAAAAAAAAAAAAAAAAACAATGCAAAGAGAGAAAGAAAAAAATGAACAAAATCATATCATGGCATGATAAACCTTGGGAAACTCCTGTCCTCACAGCATAGAGTGGTCTGGCTTTATTATTCTCCTCCCACCATGCACCCAGCTATCAAATCCCTATCCCTGGGCATTTTGTATTGAATTAAATGGATCTTCTTAGACTAATTCTGTTTTGTCAACTACAGTTCAAACTTCAGTAACCCCCTATTGCCTCAGAATCATCTAACTCTTTTCACTTGGTATTTTAGGTTATCTGTGTTACCCTAAAATATATTCTTATCCTAATGTTTTACACCCTTCTTTCATTGGAGAACCTGTTAATGACTTTCTTGTGTACTATTATGAGCAGTGTCCTCTCTTTCTCAACTAGCTTCTGTACATTTGAAACCAGAACATGTAATGCATTTCTATTATTAAATTATAGTATAATTTTATTTTTCTGTTTTTTTAAATCATAATGATAGTTAATATTTATTGAATGCCTGCTGCAAATTTGAACATTGTTCCAAAACATTTGCCACATCTAAATTTTATAAGTTCATGAAGTAATGACTTAAATTCTGGTTTGATCTCTTGAGAACTGTTATATGTGTTGGTTAATTAATCAGGCTGCACCTCAGTTTTCTTATTGTAAAATGAGGATTAATAATAATTCTAATCACGTAGGCTGTTGAGAGGATTACAAGAGTTAATACATAGAAAACATTTAGAAGAGAATAGATCACATTATAAGCAATCTAGAAACCTTAGCTATTATTGTTGTTATTTTATTTCACAGAAAGGAAAGCTAGAACTTAAAGAAGTAATTTCCTGTAGGCCACTTTGGGATAAGTTATAGAGAAGGAATTTGAGCCTGATAGAGTGCTTAGAGTTGAGCCTATGCCCTTAGCAACCATACGATTCTGCCACTGGATTACATGTGCTTTAATATTTGTTCTTATTCTTGTTCTTATACAAGAGGCCATGCATAGTAAAATCTTTTAAGAACTCGTTGTCATAGAAAAAAACTTGCTTCTACTGAAAAAGTTGTTGTTTCCTTTCATCAGGTCATGAAAGTAATATTATCATTTATGTTTCACTCTTTACTTTAGATGAGTCAGAAAGATCAGAATAAAATGTAATGTTCAAAAATGATAGTTACATCTGCCAGGATATTTGTACATATAATTTTTCTTCTTTCCATATAATTTGGATAATATATTTATATTTTAATAAGGAAATTGTATGCGTGCATTACTGCAAAGTACATTTTAGAAGTAGGTGAACTAAAACTTATAATACGTAATTTATAAATAAGTTATCTACCTTTAAACACTCTATTGTGTAATCCAGTATGTTTTGTGTAGCGGGCATACAACATATACTGTTTGATTATGTCAAACTAATATTTGGTTTTACTGATATAAAGTTTAAAAACTTTGCATAAATACAGATAATTAAAATCCAACTAAATTTCTTGGATTTTCCAATTATATAAAATCTTAGGAAGTTAAATGAACTTCCTGTAAGGATATAGAGTTTCAATTCACATTTTATCCAGTATCTCTTTTCAAAATTTCCTGCCAAAACTATTGTATTATGGTACAATTATCCAGAGGTGCTATTTTACACTTGGATTATTATTTCAGAAGCTCGGCTTCCGATGTCTAATAAGGTTTCCACACATAACTCCCACACCCAGAGCTGCCTTCAAAGGTCATTTTTTCATCCCGTTCCTTGCCGACATAATTGCACCTGCCAGGTGAACTGCAAAACAAGTCCCCAGCGCACGCAGTGAGTCACTCGCTGTCATCCCAGCCGCTTTCCTGTTTATGCTCATCCCCAGCATTATGCGCTGGGAAGGCTCTAGGGCCATTTGTCGCTTCTCTTTTTGATAGCCAGAATTTTCCATACATTGGTTCTCAATTCCCAGTTTCCCATAACAGGAAGTCAAAACAGACTTGATATCAGAGAGTTTAATAGGAGCTGAAGCAAAGGAGAAAGAAAGAAAAAGAGAGACCCCTAACGTTTCCAAAACATCCCAATTTGAAGACGGAAATGTGTCTTGTTCCTTAAATGGTTTAAAAGGCCTGCAGCTGACTGGCAGACCTTTTGCTCACATTTCCCTGTCATGTTTACATTTCTGGTAGTCTCCGGGGGCTCTTTCAGCTGAAATTCACAGCATTTTCTATTGCTGGTTGCAAGTCTCATGGCAAAATTGAGCATTTCTCTGTGAACAGATAGATGTGCTTAGTATTTTCCCAGTTATCTTTTCAATTGGGATAATAGGTGAATAGTTTCAAAATCCTATCCTGTCACTGAAATAGAATTTAGTGATGTGACCTCCCTTACAAGTGTGTGTCACTCTGAAAATGGAGAATGGTGTGAGGAATATAAAACCTACAGCCAACATGCCACCTATTTTTCAATTAACAATTTACGTGTCTGGGGAGCTTCCCACTTGGATTCCTCTCTTCCACGGCTGTAGGTTCTATTCCCCTTCTTTTGCACCCCCACCTTTTGCTTATCGTGCTCACCAGTCTTTCTCCCTGTCACAAATTCTGTCCTGTCACTTAAAAAAAAATCATTGTATCTCTAATAGTAGGAAATGTCCATAAAGCATTGAAAAAAAATGTGGATACATGGAATATTGGAAAATAGAGTTTCTTTTTGTTGTTGTTGTTTAGATCTTGGAACTATCTGACAATAGATTATTCAAACATTCAGCATTGCATTGACCACTGTAATACTTTAGATACTCTTCTTTAATAGCATTTAACATGGTAACCTCAGTATTTTTTGAATACCCTGAGAAAAGTTTTCAGATAAAATGACCATAAGAATAACTAAAGAATGGTACTGTACTAAGCTCCTGGACACAAGTGGTATCATTCCTTTGAGATGCATCCTCCTGTTTTTGTGTTATGTGTGAGAAGTATGTTTGCATGTATTTGGCTGTGCAAATCATACACCTAAAAAGAAATCAGTGTGTACTGTATATCAGTAGGTGTGACTCCAAACCTTGTGCTCTTTTGCCTACACAAACCAATTGTATCAGTAAAATATTATATCATGCTAGTATAATAATAATTATTATAGTATTTGGTAACAATAGAATAATTTGATATGATAATCACAATCAAATTGAGTCATGACTTTTAGAGTCATGATGTTGAATTATGTCTCTAAAGAAGATCATGACTATCTGGGAGAAAGGTCTAGAAATGACATCTAACTTTTAACAGGCCAAGTCAAGGCACCCTGAGGGTGACTGCATAAATACTACACATGGGCAGCATCTGTGGCTCAGTGGGTAGGGTGCTGGCCCCATATACCGAGGGTGGCAGGCTCAAGCCCAGTCCTTGCCAAACTGCAACAAAAAAATAGCTGAGTGTCATGGTGGGTACCTGTAGTCCCAGCTGCTCAGGAGGCTGAGGCAAGAGAATCGCCTCAGCCCAGGAGTTGGAGTTTGCTGTGATCTGTGTGATGCCACAGCACTCTACCGAGGGAGATAAAGCGAGACTCTGTCTCTACAAAAAAAAAAAAAAAACCCAAAAAACTATTCCAAAATAGTATATTACTATATTATTTTAATATAGTAAATAATATTGTATTAGTATATTAATGTAATATAGTATTTTAATATAGTAAATAATATAGTATAGTGTAGTATAATATAGTGTTTTATGCTATTTTAGTATTTTGTGGATAACAATAAATTCTAAGGATGAGGCAAGAAGTGGAGTAAATAACCAGTTTGATGAAAGTATTTCAAATTGTATATAAAACCAGCCCATTGTATCCCATAATTGCATTAATGTACATAGCTATGATTTTGTAAAATAAATAAATAAATAAATAGAAGTGGAGTAGAGTTGCCTATGTGGAGACCTAATTCGGGACAGAAATTAGCATGAGGTATAGGTCTTTCCAAATCTAAGTCTGCCTGGGATGTCATTTTATTCACTTTCTGGAACCTGATGTTGTGACGAGCTTCTTGTTTGAAAGGTTCAGTCAAGATGAGCATGTCACAGGTCAGAAGATTACAAATCAGCTTTCAACAGCAATATTTTGGCTGCTTCATTGCTGGAGTCCTTGAATTGGAAGTCCATTGGAACTTCACTGTGGGCTCTTTTTCTGCTTTAATTTTCTTCCCAAGTCCATTTTTAGCCTCTTTTACCAAAGAACTACAAGGTTGTTTGTCCTCTCACCCACATTTTTTTTTCCTTTTCTTTTTTTCTGTAGAGACAGAGTCTCATTCCATCACCCTCCATAGAGTGCTGTGGAGTCACAGCTCACAGCAACCTTCAGCTCTTGGGCTTAAACGATTCTCTTGCCTCAGCCTCCCAAGTAGCTGGGACCACAGGCGCACGCCACGGTGCCCGGCTAATTTTTGATGCAGTTCGGCCAGGGCCGGGTTTGAACCCACAGCCCTCGGTATATGGGGCCGGCACCCTACTCACTGAGCCACAGGCACTGCCCTTCTCACCCACATTTTAAACATACCAGTGAGAGCTGGTGCTCCTTCTTCCTTTCTTTGGGAGGCCATTCTTTTACTCCTTTTCTCCCCCAACATCTTCTCTTTTGTCACTCCCTGTCTTTTCTTATCTTTTCCCCCCACTTTCTTTGCTCTCTTCAATATAAAAAAAGTATATATATATATATTAGAAACAGAGTCTCACTTTGTCACCCTCAGTAGAGCTATGGTCTCACAGCTCACAGCAACGTCCAGCTCTTGAGCTTCGGCAATTCTTTTGCCTCAGCTTATACTTTTATATCTTAATTTTGGCCTAGAGAAATTCCCTTCTCTTCCCATGCTCAGCACCAACTGAACATTTCACACCTATCACGGGAGTAAAATAAAGATCAAATAAAGGAGAAGAATAAATGATTAAAAAATTGAAATCATGCAAATTATAGAAGAAAGCATTGGTGAATATTTCCACAAGCTATGAGTATAAATCTAGCCTGTGATTCAAATCAAGAAATGTTAATAAGGGCCAGACACAGTGGTTCACACATGTAATCCTAGCACCCTAGAAGGCTGAGGCAGGAGAATCTCTTGAGCTCAGGCGTTTGAGACCAGTCTGAGAAAGAGCGAGATCCCAACTGTACTAAAAATAGAAAAATTAGCCATGTATAGTGGTGAGCACCTGTAGTCCCAGCCACTTGGGAAGTTGAGGCAGGAGGATCACTTGAGCTCAGGAGTTTGAAGTTGTTGTGAGCTATGTGGATGCCACAGCATTCTCCCTTGGGAGACAGAGTGAGATGCTGTCTCAAGAAAACAAAAATACAAATGAAGAAATGCAAATGATTAGTATTTATTTAAAACTAAATTCAAATAAGGAGATATGGAGATGCCATTTGGGCAGAAATTCATTACCCATCAGTCATCAATTTTATTCCATTCATGTATTTTTCTCAAAAGCTGACTCATAATTTAATCCCCTACGTTAAGAGTCGATTTTTCTTACTAGGAAGGGTTTAACAGTCATATTCCTACTTATAGAATTTATCCCATTCAAGCCATTTTCCACTGTGCTGAAACTATAATCTTTCTAAAATGGAAATATGATGTTTAATCCTGTGCTTAAAACCCATCAAATGGCTTTGCCTCATTACAGAATAAATTATAAGTCTATTAAGATGGCAGGCAAAGTGTGTCATAACCTGGACCCTGATTTCCTCTCCAAATTCATTGTCTTTTGCATTTTAACAGTACTAAAATATGCGTGGCCCTCGGAAAATTTCATTTTGTTTTACCCACTGCAAGCATTTGCATTTGCTATTACTTTGGTTTCTAATGCCTACTTTTCTCTCTTGTCCAACGTACAAACCTCTTTGGAGTAAATCATTCCATTTTATGCTTCTGTTGTGGCTCCTGCGTGCTTATTATTGCATTTAGCACATCAACTATAATCATTTGCTGACATTTTGGACTAATTTCCTACACTGGTGGGAGATTTAGAGTCAATTCCATGTCTTACTTATGTATGTTTCCCCAGAGGTATTCTTAAAGCATGGAAAAAACCACAATTAAGTTGGTCATACTGTATTGAATTTAATTGTGTCCCCAGTAAATTCTTTCCACAGAATTCTAGCTCACCCTGCAGGTTATCAGAGTCATTGGAACATAACATTAGAATCATAGCATAATGAATCTTTGCTTTGACATGATGGGAAGGAGGTTCTTTTCAGAAGACTAATGACTTTCCTCTTAAAACTCAAGTATCTCCAAATAGAGCCAGTTAATAACTCAGACCATTGGAGGTCTTACTTACATGAGGTGTGAATTTGCATTGAAAGAACAAAGGAAATATATTTTAGAGCAACATCCTCCTCTTTCCTTTTCTAGTACCCTAATTTAGTATGCTTACTGGCTGTGTCAATGAGGGCAAATACGTGATACAAATGTCACCTCTCTCATTTTTGCAAAACTGATTATCACCTGAATACATTGGGTAGTTTCTTCTTTAGAAGAGTAAATTTGATTTGTTCCTTGAACATCTTCTTTGAGTGGAATGAAATAATTTACCCCTTAATACTTACACTATTTACTTATGTAATATATATTTATATAAAAGGTAATCAGAAATACCTAAATTATATTAATAGTTTCTTATATAATTTTAAGTACAGGATAACTCATGATTAATTTGAGGTCTCCCAAAATAGCCCTTAGCAAATGAAACATCCTTCTCCCTAGTTGGATTCTGGGGGGGAAATATGGATAACTTTAAAATAAACAAGGATACCAAAGTATCACCTTTATCACTAATCCAGGATAAGATGGAATATGTGGCTTTTAATCTGATGGCAAGAAATCTTGTTAACATTCATCTCAAGAACTAGGTATTTGTACCAAGTACTATGTAGTAATATCCTTGTGTAGCATGTCCAGACTGTTCAGGTAGGATTCATAGCATGAAGGAGTTTAGAACCATTATCATGACAAACATCTTTGCCATATCATCGATACTACCCATCAGGAGCACCTCATCTTTGTCCCATATTGCCATACCATTTTTATTGTTAAAATGTTATCAATAACACTGTACTAATATCACAATCTTAATTGTTGCCATCTCCTGCTTCATCGCAACCATCATCAGCAACATCCCAGTAACCATCCTTGTAATGAACAATTCCATCAGGAATTTTTATCAAAATGTAGTGGTTAGGTCTCACATATCAAAGATAATCATTCCATATATTTTCTTATTTTTCCCAACATATGACCCTAATGATTAAAACCTTCATATTCATTAGGGCAGCCATAATATAAAACAGCATAGAGGTTACTCAAAAAAATTAAAAAATAAAACTCCCATATTGTATAACAATCTCACTGCTGGATATACATCCAAAGGATACAAAATCAGTACGTAGAAGAGATCACTGCATTTCATATTAATTGCAACATTATTCATAATAGCTAAGGTATGGAGTCAGCCTAAATGTTCATCAATGAGTGAATGGACAAAGAAAGTATGTCGTGTATATATATATAAGCAATGGAATAGTATTCAACCTTAAGAGAGGAGGAGTTCTTGCCATTTGTGACAACATGGATGAATCTGGAGGATGTTATGTTAAGAAAACTAAGCCAGGCATGCAAAGACAAATACCACATGATCTTACTTATGTGTGGAGTCTTAAATAAAAGTTAAACTTATAAAAGCTAGAATAGAATGGTGGTCCTCAGTGATTGCAAATGGATGGTACAGAAATTGGGAAGATGATCGTCAAGTGACACAAAATTTCAGTTAGATGTGAGAAATGAGTTAATGATGTACATCATGGGGACTGTGTTTAAAAATAATATACGTGTGTTGTTATTGAAAATTGTTGTGTATTATTATTCATTTGAACCTTGCTAAGGGAAGATATTTTGTATTCCCACCACAGGTAAAAACAAAAAAAACAAAAAAAAAACCTTTAATTTAAGCTGAAAATTTGAAAATAATGAGGGCAAACTATCTAATCATTTATTTTAAGATTTTTAGCTTATTTTTACCATATAGACATTTGCATTAGTATGTTCATTGGAGCTCAATTCACAGTCACCTAGATGTGAAATCAACCCAAGTGCCCATCAACACATGAATGAATGAATGAATGAATAATCTGTCCTCTATGTATACCATAGAATACTATTCACCTGTAAAAATAATGGAGATTTTACATCTTTTGCATTAACCTGGTCAAAGTTGGAGAACATTCTTCTTAGTAAAGTATCACAAGAATAAAAAAGCAAATTTTCAATGTACCTAATACTAATATGAAACCAATAGATGAACAATTACACACCCATCCTAGATAAAACACAATTAATTTTAAACAGGAGGGATGATGGAAGAGGGGAAGAGGAGAGGGGAGGAGGAAGGATTGGTAAGCTCTCACCTAATGGGCACAATGGAAAGGTATACAGCATATAGCACACACCCCCTGGATGATGAGCTCAACTATAATTTGAACTTTATCTAACAAACGCAAACAGGGTAATCTAATCATGTGTGCCCTCATATTAATCTGAAATAAATTTCAACAAGAAAATTAAAAATGACAAAAAGAAATCTGAAAGAGTTTCTAAAAAGATCTTTAATGTTGTAAGAATGATCACCTAAAGTATCATTTGCTGAAAATGATTAAACCCATAAACAGATACCTAGTCAGCAATTTCAATGTTCTCAATCATTTGCTAGTTGAGAAAGACTAAAGTTATTAATATAAAATTAATCTTATATCCCCCAGAAGCCAACATTAGTTCCTTAGAGATCAAGCTAAGACAAAACCAATAGGTGAAATTCTGACATATAGAACAGTTATTATGTCCTAGGTCCTGCACAAAGTATTATATGAAATATGAATATCACTGTTTATGGAATTTATCACTTACAATTTAAAAGTCACACTGTCCTGTATTGTTATGCCTGTTCCACCTCTTATAATAGATTGTGTTCTCTTGAGGGGCAGAAATTTCTAAGTGAATCTCAAAAGCACCAAGCATAGGAAGTCTATGCTAGTAACCACTTATGCTTTTTGTTGAAAGAATGCTGTTTGGATGAATTATTTAACACAACTAACAAAAGTGTTTGTATGACATAAATTGTGACCACTAAAGGTTATAACAACTTAAGTAGTAGATGTTTAACCTACCTACAGCTATTGAGGAGTTCTATGAAATTAATTTTAAATTTTGTCCATAGATATTAAGGTGTGATGTCTGTGAGGAGCACATTAAGTAGCAGAAGAAAAATATTGAGGGGGAAGTGCATCTATTATCAATTAATGAATGTTTCCTTGAAATGAAAATTGAAGCATTTCCTTACCTGAACTTCTTGGAACTAGCAGCCACAGGAGACTCTTTCCATCTCCACATATCAATCTCACCACCACCCTCTTTGGAATATGACTTCATTGTCTACTTTCCTTTTTCTTTTATGTATTATGTAAGTATATATGTATTTATTTATTTATTTAAAAAAACTAAGGTCACAACTCTGCTCTGACTCTGGAGAATTGAATTGGAAAAGCCTGGGAAGAATCCACCACTTCTTTACTTCTCGCCATCCTTCACTGTTTTAGAAACTATCATGCAAGGTGTATGATCCATTTTCACTTCTTTCATTTCACTATTTTCACTCACCCTTAAATAAAGAAATTTCACTGAAATCTCCACACTGCCTCAGATTCTTTAAAGATAATCTCTCTATTCGGGGATTTGCACGTTACCAGTCTTCATTTTTTCTCCACATTTACTAATGTTTCTGTTACTCCCTATTTCAGTCCACTAGACTGATATCCAGGTTTAAATATATTCTACTGGAACCAATGATGATGGCACTTAAGAGACAGCAAAAGGAAATATATTGAAAAACATTTACCCTAAAAAGATCGTACTTTTAAAAATGTTTCTGCTGCATGTTATGAATAAAAAATAAATAAAATTTTAATAAGAGATGAAGAATTGGATAATATGACGTGACAAATAAAAGGAGCTAGCTTAGACACAGAACATAATTAAATAGAAAAGACTATGTTCGAGAAGAAATATAAAGAAGTTAAAATTTATTTACAGGATTAAAATGAGCATTAGAAAATGTTAAGATCCAGAATCTATGTGGCAGGGAAGAAAATGATGTTAAATATAAGTCTGTGACTCTCCCATGAAATGAGGAGGGAAAATACTAAATTAATTAATCAACTAAAATAGTATGTATAGTAAGAAAAGTTGTTCTGAGGTAACAGGGAAGGGGAATGGGGCAACAGAAACAGGATTTCAGTTGATAAAGTTTGCATTTCTAAGGAAAATAATAGAAGATAGTCATAACAATTATTTTTTAATTATTATTATTTTTTTTTTAGAGACAGAGTCTCACTTTATCACTCTCGGTAGAGTGCCATGGCATCACATAGCTCACAGCAACCTCCAGCTCCTGGGCTTAGGTGATTCTCTTGCCTCAGCCTCCCGAGT
>CAUYRH010037974.1:0-20880 GCA_963574655.1 Perodicticus potto | reverse complement strand
AGGAACCCATACACCTATATATACCCTGAGGCTAGAGGCCTAGAGGAGGAGACGGGGAAAGACCGGGAGAGGAACGGAGAGAGCATCTCTCTCCCCACTTGAAATCTCTCCCTCTACCAGGAACTTTGGTGTTTTCTGTATTCTTTTCTGTAAATTAATTCTGTCTTACCACAGAGGGGTGGGGGGCGGAAATAATGTAATGAAGAATAATAAAATACATATATTTAAAAAAAAAAAGAACAATTAATCTCATGGAGACAGAGAGTAGAACTTTGGTTACCAAAGGCTGGGAAGGGTATTGGGGAGGGGAGATAAAGTGGGGATCATTAATGGGTGCAAAAATATAGTTAGATAGAATGAACAATATTTGTTAACACAGCCAAGTGACTATAATCAGCAAGCTAGGGTACACTTTAAAATAATGAAAAGAATGGAATTGGAATGTTCCTAACACAAAGAAATGATAGATGCTTGAGGTGTTGGACACCTCCATTATTCTGATTTGATTAATTCACATTGTATGCCTGTATCAAAATATCCATGCATCCTGTGAAGATGTACAAGATTTATTATGTACCCACAATAAATAAAAATTAAAATATTTAAAAAAGAGCAACTTCCCAAACCTGAAAAAAATATCACATCTTCAATAATTTGTCTGCAGACTTGGGTCCTAAAGCAGTGGTAGAACCAAAAAACCATTTGGGGTTTGCTTGTGTACCCCACAATTCCCACTCTGCACCCACACAGTGGTGTGTGCTCCAGAGTCTGCCTTCAGGACCAAGACCCTTATTACTCTAAGGGCCAGAAGTGTTGTCTATTGAGGACTCACAGTTCACAGCAAATTCATGTCCCCTTTATATTTCCTATGACTAGCTGAATGGGATGAGGTGGGAAGTGGGGGTGGGGCAGAAGCCCAGTTGCTTCAGTTCAGCTCAGGGCTGAGGGAACATTCCAGCTTTAGAGAACCCTGTGAGATGGGCTGAGGACTCTGTTGCAACTGCATGTAAGTCCAGCCTCTCCCTCCACCCTGTCCTGCTTTCTGCATTCTCTTACAAGTGTTGTTGCTGAGAACACTGCACAGCCAACCACATGTATGCACAAATCTCACTCAAAAACCAACTTGGTGAAACACTTGATTTGAAAAAACAGAGTTACTTCTATGGGTATGTAGCTTAAGATAAGACCACTAGGGCACCTTTCAAGCACACTGTTGCCCCTTAAGCTCCTCCTGCAGATATTCTGGGAAAAACCTTTGGGCTCTGACACACTGCAAGGGTAGTAATTGAATATCTGCAAAAACCTCTGCATCCTTAGAAACCATGTTGTAGATGTCTAATCCCTTTCCAGCGGGGAGAATCTATATCCCACTAAGTGGATTCAATTTAGATGAAAATAAACAAATCAATCAATAAAAAAGAATTAAAACCTCCCAAACCATGACAGCAACTTGAATTAACTTATTTGATTTTCCAACTGGCCAAGTAAATAGAATAACTGACACTAAAACTCTTTCATTTGTATCATGTGGATCATCTAAAATTATAATACAAAGTTTAGGCTAAGAGAGCTTAACTGACTTTTGTGGATAGTATAAATCTCGAATGCGGGTTCATGACGGTCTAATGGCCAATCCTTTTATCCTCTTGTAATCTTAGGCAGGAACAATTTGTATTGAGTTTCAGTAATTGGAGGTGTGCCTGAGCTGCTGAGGGGTAAGAATGCAAGAAATGTGCTGAGCGTATATGGAGTGATAGACATAGTTTGTGCTTGATTTCAGAACGTGATTTTGTAAATATAGGAAAGAGGTGAATGCAAAAATCATTGTACAACTAAGGTAAATAATTCAGGCCCCAAATTCATCTGAGGCTCAAATGCTCATTCAAATCATTTTGGGTTGATTAAAAAAAACACACACACCACAAAAAAATGAACATACAGTTGCCATTCTTTTCCTTTAAGTTATGTAGTTAACTAAAAAGAAAAACAAAGAAAAGAATACTGGAGATCCCAGTTAGCATTGGTATACCTGTGTACCTTCTGAACTTAGTTCTAGGGTAACATTCTAATTTATAAGCAGAAAAGAAATAAATACAGTCATCTCAATGCTAAAATAACTTTATTTGTCCCATTGTTCTCTTTGTCTGGCCATCAAGATATACCAAGATAATCAATGAAAGGCAAAAATAATTGTCCTTTTTCATGTCACAGTCCTAGGGCAAAAAGGAAGTGAGACTAGCAGTCAAGGAAGAATCTGAGGTAAGGTATAATACAAGGTACATTGCATTGCTAATCGTTAGCATGTTATTGAACAGGAGACAGGAAAGCTCTCCTAGCTGGTTAACAGGTGGCAGCCAAGAAAATTCCAGATGTAGATTCAGAAGATAATTTCTTTGCATAGTCTTTGCTGACTGTGTTTATAGAAGTAAATGTCAAGGTAAGCTTGGCAAGGAACAAAAGGAATGAGTCCCATTTCTAGTCTCATTCCCGAGATGCTATCTTTTACCTTTCTGAGTATGCACTAGCCTGACGCTGCAGTTCTGTTCCTTTATGGGAAACAGTACACAAGCACTCAAGCAATAGTAGGACAGTCATTTTTCATATACGCTTTGTTTTCATTTTCACGACTTGGAAAGACCCAGGTTTCCAAATGCAGAAGCCTCTGTAGTTGCTCTGCAACTTGAGTCCTTGCTTGCAGTTTGGAGTTTTTAAAGCAATTAGTTTTAAATATGCCCTTGGAAGAGAGAATGTGAGCCTTGAATTAAAGCCTCTGTGTCTCACTTTCGTACAGAACAAAACAAAGTTCATTTACACAGTAGAGAGGTGTGAGCATGACCTTCAGTTTTTTTGTGCTTCACTTATATTTTTCCATGTTTCTGCGACGGCATCTGTGTAAAAACCATTATGCTATAACCTACCACGCCGACAGGTGTTAACAGAAAGAAATTGTGCCAGTTCCTTTCAGAATATATTAACTTTCTTTTTTCTGGCAGGGTCTTGCTCTGTCACCCAGTTTAGAGTGCAGTGGTGTCATCATAGCTCACTGCAACTTTGAACTCCTGGGCTCAAGTCAAACTTCCTGCCACAGCCTCATAAGTAGCTGGAACTACTGGCAAATGTCACCACACCTGGCTATTTTCCTTCTTATTTTTGTAGAGAAGGGCGTCTTGCTTTTGTTCAGACTGGTGTTGAACTCCTGAGTTCAAACGATCCTCTTGCCATAGTCTCCCAGAGTGCTAGGATTACAGGTGTGAGCCACCACACCTGGCCAGAATACATTGATCTTTAAGGTTAAAAATGTTGACTCATAATACCAACAAGGGGCATTATTTTATAGTTTATGTATTACTTTGTAGTGCAGGTGGTATGACTCTTTCTCACCTTTGACGTCTTGAATCACTGCCTCATATACTACATACATATGTATTTTGTTTGTTTGTTTTTGTTTTTACTTTTTCTTCACTTCCAAACTTCCCTGAAATACTTTACTTGTCAGCTGTACTTCCTTCCTCACTCCCTATTCATTTATTTATTATTCATTATTTCCTTAGGGTCTATCGCTTTTCTGAAATCTTCATAGTCCCCTGGTCATGGCTTAAAACCATGAAGTTACTTTGGATACATCTCCATTCCTTTCTTCCTAAGTCTTGCCTATTTTTTCTTTATTAACAGTCTATCCCCCTTTTTTTCTTCCAAATCCTATTATTCCCACCCGTGTCCAAGTTCTATGTCATAATTGTTATTCTTAACTAGTGTCTTTGTATTTAGTTTTTTCCTCATTCCAATCATTACAAAGCTACTGCCGACCCACTCCCCCCAACACTTATTGCTCAGCTTCTGTGCTTGGAAGTGGCTGGATTCAAGCCAGTTGGGAATGCATTTGATCTGATGATATATTTCCCTTAAAATTAGACAAATATTTCTAGTGATGATGCAGAGAAAACACATTTGTTTTGGATATAGATGCTGAAGTAGGCCAATTTAACCTAAAACTTTGGTTGGATTTCATGAGCTAAAGGTCCGAATTGTGCATTTTATGGCAACTTTAAGAACTGGAAGTTGGAATGGAAACAGTACAGAAATGTGTTGAAGAATGTTAGCGTCTCTAAGCCAGAAAGAGCAAGCTAGTGAGGACAGATGAGGGTAGATATTATCAAAAGAAA
Organism: Perodicticus potto; assembly: GCA_963574655.1. Lineage (NCBI taxonomy): Eukaryota > Metazoa > Chordata > Mammalia > Primates > Lorisidae > Perodicticus > Perodicticus potto. The sequence goes on along the minus strand of CAUYRH010037974.1, from coordinate 16,717 downwards.
TGGCAGTGAGTGGATTACAGTGAAACAAATTTTAGTTGATATCCTACTGGACATGATGGGGGATGAGAAGGAGGTGGCGAAGATGAATCCTACATTTTCTGTTGTGATTTTTGCCTTGGAGAAATAAGTGCTGAGTGGGCTTAGGAAGACTAAGGAGAAAGGCCAAACTTTTCCTAGGCTGATTTGCCAGAAATTGGTCCTTCCACAAATTCTTTTATATGAACCTGTTGTTTTAACCACATGAATCTAATAATTGTTTCTCAGACCATTCCCATATCTCTGGCAGAACTACAGAATCAGAATCTCTGCAGCTGAGACCCAGAAATCTGGCCTTCGGCAAACTTTTCAGGTGATTCTGATGTATACTATGGTTTGAGAAGTACTGACTTAAATTCTCTCTCACTGTCATGTCATACTGAGCCTCTACAGTCTGATTATTGTATTTGTTTCTATTTTATCATTTGAATTTTATTTGTTTTTTCTCTCTTATTTTCTAATTTTTATTTTATTTATCAGGTGTAGTCTCACAGGCTGCTCTTAGTAAATAAAGTCTCATATAAATTAGAAAAATACAGAAATATGTGCAGAGTGCACACGTAGGCCTCATGTGTATTTGCCCAGTGTTCTAAAATTTTTTTCCTGAATGTTTTTTCTCCGCTGAGAAGAAAACAGAACGAGAAATGAAACTAAATTCATGAAGCCAAGATTCACCTCTGTTATTTCATAATTTTCCCCAGAACAGCTAAATGTTTCAGTCAGTGATTTTACATTGCCTTCATTTTAATCTTTCGCTAGAGTCTTACTGAGAATGTCAAAATGTCAATTATAACTCTGCATTTCTCAAAACTTGCCATGGATCCATTGAGAGTCTGCCCAGATGACCAAGATTTAGCCATGTACATATTAAATGTTCATCATCTCTACTCTCAAACGTAAAGATTGTTTGCTGTTCATTTTAGCCACAGCAATTTTCAGGACCAGGTAAGTATTTCAAATGAATGAAGGTTCCTGACAACATTCCTTCCTCTTTTCCCACCAAAGCTTCTCTGTGATTATCTGCCTTAAGATTGTAAGTATTATTCTCACTATGCTCTTTATCCACGTACTCATGAGAAACCGGGGGCTTATAGGTAATTCCCAATTCTAGCTTTATACATCAGGTTTTCCTGCCGCGTCCAAAACATTTTTCCAAATCCTAAAACTCTATTCCCATGCAGCTGGAATTCACGGGTAATCTTCAGTAAAATCTTGATTACTTTCATTGTTCTATGAATTTTCCATTGACGTCTCTCTAGCTAAAACACCTTCAAGCCTGAATTTTCTTTCAAGTTCCTGTTGCCAGTTGAGCCTCAGATGTGGGAGCTGCCTTTATTGGTTTGCACAGCTTGTTTTCCTTCCTATCTTCCCCAGCTTTGCTCTTATATCACTAGGTTATACTACTTGGCACCCCTGCGTGCTGTAGGTCATCATAAACCCCTAGATCACTATGTATTTCTTGAAGACTTTCATTCCTGGCTGATGGTTACACTCCTTCATGTTACTTTAGTAAGAAATCTTGGTGAATCTAATATTTTCTATTTCAATGTCTGTGGTGAGCAATTTTATGTGTCCACGTGACTGGTCTGCAGGGTGTCTCTATAAGAGTCAGGTTTCCAATCTCACTATTAATTAAAACTACTCTTCTCAAGTTCTCTAGCGATCTGCCTGGTGCTAAATTCAAGGCTTCAAATTTCAGTCCTTGTTTTACTTATTTAAAGTGCACTGAGAGTCTAACCACCCTCATCACTACTATGCTGCTCACAGGCACCACCTCTAGTCTAACAGCATCTTTCCAGGTCTCCCCGACGTCCTCAAGCAATTTATTCCTCACATAGAGAGTAATAGGGCATCTTTGTGACTTCGTGATGTACGCGGGCCTCATGGCGTATTCTCTCCTCCTGTGTTCTATTCCTGGCTCTTTCGACTCTTTCTACACTCCCTTCTTTGCTGGTTTTTAAATTCACCAGGAATGCGTCATGCATTTGGACTTGATCGTCCTCTCCATGGAACATAATTTCTCTAGATAGCCACAAACAAATGTACACGTCTCTTTCAAACGTCTCCTGCCAGCAGGGTCTTCCCTGATCACCAGGTCTAAAACTTCTATCTTCACCCTATGCCAAACCTTCCAGGTATCAGATCATTCCCTGCCGTTTGTCTTTGGTTTGTTAGAAATAGTACCTGTTAGCATGTGATATACTATGCACTTTATTTATTTATATTTCTTATTTACCTTTTCTCTCATTCCAGAAGAATGTAAACTCCACAAGTATAGCACTTTTCATCTACTTTCTTTCTTACTATACTCACAGTAACTAGAATATTCATTCGCCTGTGATAGTACATGCATCAAATAAGCATTTTTTGGCTCAGAGGAAAGAAGTACATGTTTCTGGTAAGTTTCAGACATTAGACTTTACTAATGCAGAAAGGCTGTTTCCTTCAGGACAGTGAACCCTTTTCACACCTTACTAAATACTTAAGTTCATATTTAAACTTCAGCAGCACATTTAATTTATGTTGGTCAAAAAAAAGTAAAAAAAAGAATATACTTACTGTGCTTTGAACTTCTTTGGAAAATAATTTAATTAATGATCTTTGAAAATTTTCGAGGCACATCTAAGATCGTCTAATGACACATCGGTCAAAAATCTTTGCTTTTGAGGCTGGGCACAGTGGGTCACGTCTGTAATCCTAGCACTCTGGGAGGCCGGTGACTTGCTTGAGCTCAGGAGCTTGAGATCAGCCTGAGCTAGAGCGAGACCCAATCTCTAAAAACAGCTGGGCATTGCGGCAGGTACCTGTTGTCTCAGCTACCTGGAAGGCTGAGGCAAGAGGATCCCTTGAGCCCAAGAGTTTGCGTTGCTGTGAGCTGTGATGCCATAGCACACTACATAAGACTCTGTCTCAAAAAAAAAAAAAATCAGTCCTTTTGGACAACAATACAGAAGTTTTTAAAATATAATCAATAAGAACTAGTTAATCTCTCAATTTGAGAGATTCTTTAAGAATTTGAGAATTCTTTATTCTATTAAGTCAGTTGTAACTGTCCAAAAGCTTTATGTGATATTTAGGATGAAATGCCAGTAGTTACTATAATTTCACGTGATAAAGGATTTTTCACATAGCAAAGGAAAAAGAACATGTCGCCAGATTGATATTTTACTCAATATTCAGTTATCTTCTATTGATGTGTGCTTTTGGCACAGTCCATTGTCAGCACTTTCTTCTTTTGTTTGTTTACGCAGTGAAAGCCATTGTCGCGTCGTTTCAGAAGGATCACTCGAACCTGCCTAGACAGTACTTTGATGAGCTTGTTGAGAAATGGAATTGACCACAATCTTTTTCTAAATAAAATATGCGACCCCAGACAAATTAGGACACTGATGTTTTGACATTATTCTGTTCAGTGTTCAGACCTTAATGTGCTTTCAAAACAAGAATTAATGCTGACCAAATTCTGAGAATTTATTTTTAATCCTGATTTTACAGTTGAGGAAGCAGTTGGGGAAGAAGTTCAATGGCTTATTTAAAGCCCCCTCACAAATTAATAGTGAGCTGGGACTGTGTGTGAGGCATTCTTGTGTTGTGTTTCTAAATTTATTAATGTCACCATCTGATGCCGGGGTAGTCACTGGAATCCAGTCTTGGGGAACATAAGATGATATTCTAGGGTGCTGTGATGGCTTGAGATTTCTCCATCAGGATTCAGGATCTGGAACGAGGTTCCCTCTGGTAAAAATGGAGCTCTAATCTGTGTTTCCATTCATTGGGAAGAATTATCTTGGTGTCTCAAGCCATTCAGATAGAGGAGGTAAAATAATAAGCTCAACGAAAAAATAAAGAGTGCCACATGTTCTGATGATAATCCAAAGGACTGTCATGGTTTATAAATAAACTTGGGGTAAGAGTTTCCTTCTTAGAGGTGGTAGAATTAAGTTAGATATTACTTTTCTAGGCAATCACATCCTTAATTATACGTACAGATGTGGAGTAGCTTTCTGTGACTCAAAATGCATCAATTCCTTACAGGATATAGGGGGTCCTTTCTGAATCTTGAAATTGGGAAAAGGCTCAATTTATTCTAACATAAATTCTTTATGTTAGAAAGAGGGACTTAGAAGTCTAACTATACTTGGTAAAAAAAAAAAAAAACTTTCCAATTGATCAATAAGATTATTTTCTCATTCTTTTGTATTCTTAGTTTCCTCATCTGCAAAATAATGATCCCAGTAGAACCTGTCCTATAAAGTTGTTCTAAGAATTAAATGAAATAATCAGAGATGTGATACAACATAATCACTAGTGCTATCATTCTTCTGATCTTCCTCCTCCTATTATCATCACAGTCACATACCAAAGGGGGTGCTGGTCAGAGACCATTTGGTTTTGCATGTTCCTGACCCTCCTCTGTCATTGGTATCTGACAGTGTCAATGATGATAGGATAGGAATGGGAGTAGTGAGGAATTCCTTTTCCAGAAGGATAGGAATGGGAGTAGTGAGGAATTTTTTTATCCCTCATATTTCAAAGACTAGCTATGAGAATTTTTGCTGCCAGATTCAGGATAAAAACGTCAATTACTTTAGTAGCCTAATGATCCCAACACTGAAAGCCAATAGCTAAATTACCACTTTCAATCAATGAAAGCTAATGTCAAGAAAATATAAAGCCTAATTTTTTTAGATTAAAAAATGGCAAGAGTACAATAACAGACTGTAGCCGATAATTAATTGGTATGTTCTCTGAGAATAGAAGTTACAGTGAAGACAGAGTAAAAGTCTTCTTGATTACTAGTATATCAGTAACACTAAAATGTTTTTTGAGCAAATAAATGTTTTTTTGAGTGAATGAAGAAATGAATTGGTGGATGGATGTTTGGTTTCTAGTCTCGGCACAGATTTCCTAACATGTCCAGTGTTGGAGAAACATAAATTGTCTTACCCACATCTCTTCCAATATTAAGTGTGTCCTTTTTGTACTGTAGAGACTGGAAAGCTAAAACTCACAGAATCCCTTACAGCGAAGAGGCCAGATGTGGCCAATGGCGTGAATTCACATGGGATTTGACTTTGAACTTGAATTATGTGGTGAGGAGAAGAAAAACAAGAAATACCTATTTTGCTTGTGCAGATTGATGCAGAGGAGGCTGGCATTGTTGCTGACCTGGTAGGTGACAGCTCCTGGAGCATGGCAAGGGAAGCAGCTACCTTGGAAGTTCATTTCTGTAGTGGGATCTTGAAAGTTATTCCTGGACCCTCTGCCTAGGGTTTAGCTCTCCAAATCACTCTGCAAACTCTTTAATGCCTTGGAACTATAGTAATCCAATTCTTTTTTTGTTTTTTTTTTAATTTCATATTAATAAAAGGGTACAAACGATTGGGTTACAATGTTTGTGTTTGCTGGTAAAGTCCCTGTTGTAGTTGTGTCCCACACCCGGAGGGTGTGCCATATACCCTTACGCTGTGCTCGTTAGCTGGGAGCACTCCAATCCCCTCCTTTCTCCTCTTCTTCCCTCCCTCCTCCCCCTCCCCCAACTTGAATTGTATTGACTTTTTTTTTGTGTTAGTTCATCGACTGCCTTCATTTAGTATTGAGTACATGGGATACTTTGTTTTCCATTCTTGTGATACTTTACTAAGAAGAATGTGCTCCAATTCCATCCAGGTTCATACAAAAGACGTAAAGTCTCCATCCTTTTATGGCTGAATAGTATTCCATGGCATAAGTAATCCCTTTCTATTTAAAGAAGCCAGTATGGATTCTGTCCTCTGTAACCAAACCTTGACTAACATGCTGTTTTCTCCTAGTAAGAATTTTCATTGATGAAATTCCATGGCACAATTTCATCCTCCTCATCCTGTTTGATCTTGCCTTAGCCAAACGTCACTTTCTCTCATTAAATATTCCCTCATCTCCCCAACTAATGTGCTCTCTCCTTTCTTTGACCCAGTAGCTGGTTTTTCTTATTTGTTTCTTTTATGATTTTTGCCACAGTCTACCTTGATTTCAAGTTAATCTTCTTCCTCTATTAAAATGCAAGTTATTTGAGGGAGTATAAATTGAAATATACTTAAAGACCGCTTCGAATTACCTCCATGCTTATCATGGGTGCTTAAAGGAAAGTAGAGGAATTTAAATAAAATAAAAATCACTTTTAGGAAGTGTGCCTGTAGAGACTCTCTGCCCAGTAATGTGCCTCAGCTGCTCTGTTCCTCTCTTCATCTGAGACCACTCTCTCCAGCTTCAGATCTATCCTTCTCACCACTTCTAGGACATTTCCATTGGAATGGTCCACTCACACCCTAAGCCAAACATTCTCAGCACTAAATTGATTTCTTATAACCTGCTTTTCCTTCCCAGCCCTTTATAAAGGGGTGGCGGACATCACCATTCTCTTGCCAAGTCATTTAAGCCAGGTCCTTAGGAAATAATCTCAGCTGTTGTATCCTTCTCTTGTTACACCCTTAAATAGCCAGGCCCGTCTAGTCAAGTCCACCTACCGCACCTGTCCCCTTTACTTCATTCTCTCCTACCGACATTTTGGTCAGCATCCTTTCTTACGGACTCCAGCGCTGATCTCCTCCGTACTACCACAGACTGGCCTTTCTGTAGCGTCTCTATCACAGTTTTTGAATTATTTTTCACTTTGCTCAACAATTCTCTTTATTTCAACTTTAGGGCCGACACAACCTCATCTGATACTCCGAGGTAAATTACTGGCTTCTGTGGATCATTCTGGGGACTGTACCTGCAATTTGGTTTTGACGAAGATTGATTTGGATTCTGCTTTGTTAACTGTTTGTGCTCAGCTTTGTCAGCGATATAAGATTTCAGAGAGTCTTATCATATTCACTAAACAAAATGTCATTTATTATTACATTTTGACTGAACTAAAATATAGAGGAGAATTTTGAAAAATGAGGACTCTAGACTTAAAACTAACTGAGTTGGGATCACCCAGGCCCTGCTGCTAACTAATTAGTGACATTGGGCAAGTTACATTACCTCTCTGCTCTTCGGTCACCTCATATGTAAAACACGGCCATGAATGACGCCCACCTCTCACTGTTGTTGTGAGAATTGAATGTCAGCGTATGTAACGTAGTTGGCATGGCGCCCAGCTCACGGGAAAGATGTAGTGCTGGTTAGTGTCCTTACTATTATGTCTATTCAATGTGAATTTAAACATTTTAAGTATCTAAATGATGTGAAATTCTGCCCAATTAAAAGAACTGTAATCCCTAAGAATATATATGAACACCAGTAATTTTAGTAAGTTAGGGGATTTCTCCTCACCTTTATGACATAAATGTACATGGAATAGCCTCTTGAAGTTCAGGTGGAGTACTAAATTTACCTTCAGAAAAAGAGCATACAAAGATTAAATCCTGATCATTGTCAATAAAAAAAAGTTTACCCCAGAAGACTCACAGAGAAACATTAGTATTTCCATAGCTCTTGCAGATGTGTACAAAAGACTGGTGATCTTTCGATTCTGGTACCATTTTTTTTTTTTTAAGAAAAGAGTTGTGTCACATTGTTCTTAAATTATAAAAAATAGGGTGGTGATTTCAAGTGAAAAAAGAGAATTTTTTTTTTTGCTATGGAAATAAAAGTAAGCTGTGGAATTATGTTTCTCTTTTTCTTTTTTTTTTTAAACAGGGAAGTTATTTCTTTTCTTCCTACTTTCCTTTCTTCCTTCCTTTCTTTCTTTTTGTTGTTGCAGTTGTCATTGTTGTTTAGCTGGCTGGGGTCGGGTTTGAACCCGCCACCCTCTGTGTATGTGGCTGGTGCCACAACCACTGTGCTACAGACTCGGAGCCAATGTTTGTCTTTTTCTTATCTTTTAGCCTTATTTCTGTAACTTTTATTGTAGTGTCTTATCTTTTTCTCCACTAATGGAAGTGTGACTATTAATATGACTCAATTTTTAAGCATCCAGTTACGTCATTGGAAGGTGACAATGTTCAGGTATGGAAACAGAAAATCAGGCACTTCACTTTCTGGTATTTGGTGTTCAGGGAGGACACTGCCTCCAGAGAGCCGGAATATTCTGACCACCTACTACTGACACTGTTCAGCCCTGGAAGATGCTTAGCACACAGTCAATGAGTAAGTAAGGGGATGTTCTGTGTTTTCTTAGGCAGACTTGTTTCATAGGGCGTTGCTGCACCTGGGATGAACGCTTCCTAAAGGATGTCAGCCTTTTGCTCGCCTTCCCAGTCTTCTTCCTGGCATCTCTGAGACTCAGATAAAAAGTCAGCCATCATTTAAGATTTTTCACGTTGGTTCAACAGAAAGACAAAACGTTAAGATTTCAGGTCATCATAGTCTACGTATTTCTGCAAAGTTCCTGGTGGATAAATGTGTTTTTCTATATATGCTGCAGCAGAAAGAATATTTTCCTATTTTAAAGTCAGCAGTAGAATTCATTTGGGGGAGGAGAGAGCCTATGTTTAAGAAAAATTCTAATGGCCACTCTGAGAATGAAATGGGAAACTGCCTCCTACCCGCCCTCCTCACCTGGCCCTTCCTCTCAGGCTTGGTTGGTACGGGTAGATGGAGATCAGCAGCCAGCTGGTCTGCTTGCATATTGCCCTGATTGGGAGAAAGTTTGAGTTTCTGAATGAAGACCAAGAAAGGAGGAGACTTCTGAGGAGAAGATTCGAAGAAAACTGAGCACTGTCCAATAAATACGCAACATTAAAAACTAGAAGGAAACAACTAAACTTAATTTTAGTGGCATTTACATGCACAGCACATCCCAGTTGGGACTGGCCAGATTTCAAGTGTTCAGTGGTGGTGAGTGGCTAATGTACCGGGCTGCACAGATACACCATGAAAGACTCCAAGTCACGGCTGGAACCTGGAATGTTTCAAGGAAACACAGTTAAAATTCTGAATGGTGGGAATGGGTAAGGACTCTGCAAATTAAAAATTCCATTTATTTTCTGTGTTGTGCTGAGATATAACCTCCTCCCCACTTTCCCAATACCCTTAGGAAAATACTATCATTGAGTGTGAGATCTTTTCAGTGAAACTACCTGTTACTTGTTTTGGCAGGAGCTACAGATCCCTAACCTCGCCTGTAATGGCTCTCACTTCCTGCAGCCCAGGAAAGCCGAGTCTCATTCGTTCTGTGGATCTGACATCTCCTGGGCCTGTCTCCTCTTTATCTTTACTTTGCTTTGTTTGCAATGGACACTCTAAGGAAAAGGGAGTGTGGTCAATAGCCGGGTCACGTGAGGCTGAGAAAATGAAACTGGCTGGAGGAACAAGTCGGAGAAGACTGGGAATAGGCTGAGAGTTCAGGCGGGGGACTTCCCACTCTGCATCGGATAGAAACTGGACTCATGTTTATTTACACGTTAAAACTAAATGTGGAGAATTTGAGATCACTCAGGCACCTAGCGATTGTTATGGGAAGGTGCGTGTGTGAGAGCTGGGAAAGGGGCTGGGAAAATAAGTGGATGACAAAGGCCATCCTGACCCCATGGAGTATGAACCAGATGTGAATTGACAATTGTTTTTGCATTTAATGTGAGTCTTCATACATTTTTCAGTAGAAATATTAGTGTGTTTGATGATGGAGTACGGTCCCAAACCCCACTATGGGGTGTTACATGAGGTGTATGCATCCTATTAACTTTCTGAAGGCCCCCGAATTCAAAATTATAGCTGGTTTCTGGGATTTCCAATAAGGTACTATGGAGGTGAATTTGATTGGAAAAGGACAGATGAGTAGGAAGACTTTCCTCAAACCCCTCAAATCACAGCCTAGAGGTCAGGCTTGACCTGCCTATGTTCAAAGTGGTCCCTGCTGATAGACATCACTTTCTCTTCTGTTAACAGAAAAGTTTGCTGTTTTTGTTTCCATTACCAGTCTTCACTGTGTGTCCTCTACCTCTGGGAGTTATTTAGCACTTTGTATAGTTCCCTGAAGAAAATTCTGCATCCTTAGGTAATCAGGAGAATTCTTGAGCCTCAAGCTAAGGAGCACTGTTAGGCAGAAGTTCATTTGGGTTTTGGGGGGAGCAGGAGAGGAGGTTTGACTCAGGGCCACCATGCTCGATAGGGTGTGCTGTTTGCTCTTGACTGCATGAAGAAGGCAGGACATGGGCAGCAAATATGTTCTTGAAGTTGCCTCAGTTACTATTTTATTTATAGCAGAGTGATTCTGACCTTATTGGAAAGATAAACTGCTCATGTGGAATGCTATTTATGTACTATTTCAATATCTAGAAGTTCTTCCATGCTAAAACAGTAAATGGTACTCCCAAAGGTGCCAATTTACATTTAAAAAAGCACTACTTTGGTCAGAGAGAGAGGCTATAATATTTTAAGTTTTGGATTATTATAAGGGTGCAAACAATTAGGTTACATTTTTTGTGTTTGTTAAAGTCCAAGTTGTAGCTGAGACCTTGACCCAGGAGGCATATATTTCTTCTGTATATTCAGAAGCACGCAACATACTCTACCATTTTGTACTTCTCTTAATATACCGTCTGATGTAAACAGCAACAAAATGTCAATAACTGTATAAAGGAGTTTGCTTTCTCCTTCAAATAGAGTCTTGCATGAGCAGAGGTCGTTTTTCTCTATAAATCTCTCCAGGATTTTTTTTTTATATTTACCTTATTAAGCCAAACTTCTTTCAAGAGTTATATCTGTCCTTTATGTGATATTCATTTTGAAAATGCTTCTTTTTCTATGCAGCTATGACAGAATAATGTGTTCTATGCTGAACAGAATGTAATTTTTAATACAATAAAAATGAAAAAATGTAGCTATTCAAAAGAAACTTTTAAACTAAACCGGCCAGTAAAGGAAACTCCAGAGAGATACTTCAGCATTCTGGGAGATCAAAGGGCAGTGTTCAGGCTTTATCCATCTGCATTTATCTTTTATCTGGGTAGCGGGTGACGTGCCAGTCACTGAATTTTTGGTGTTAGTAAGACAGAAAACAAATGTTACAATTACTGGAGAAAGAAGGATGGGCAGACTTCTAGAAAACAAAAGAAAACTCAGAAGTAGGGCTGAAGTTCACCAACTTTAATTGTGATTGGTTCTCAGTAAAGGGCCATAGAGTGACGGTTCACTTTTGACTAAGGAGCAAGAGCCCTTGGCCCAGAAAGACGCATGTGTACACACAAGTCCTTTATGTAATTAGGGAAGCGTGCCGATTCTCTGAAGCTCATATCTACCCCACTGTAAGTCTAGGCAAAGAACAAATAAAGCAAGTAGAGATAGATGCTTTTTATTTCTTTCCTTTCAAAAGCTGTTTCTGGAAAATTATACTGGTATCTGCGTTTTAAAGAAATTACAAAGGTCGGCTCGGCGCCTGTGGCTCAACGGGCTAAGGCACCAGCCACATACACCTGAGCTGGCGGGTTCGAATCCAGCCCTGGCCCGCCAAACAACAATGACGGCTACAACCAAAAAATGGCCAGGCGTCGTGGCAGGCGCCTGTAGTCCCAGCTACTTGGGAGGTGGAGGCAGGAGACTGGCTTGAGCCCAGGAATTGGAGGTTGCTGTGAGCTGTGATGCCATGGCACTCTATCCAGGGTGACAGCTTGAGGCTCTGTCTCAAGAAAAAAAAAAAAAGAAATTACAAAGGAAAAAAAAAGGCAAAATAATGTTTAATTATTTAATTCTGGAATTTTCCATGGCTGAAATAATAGATAATAGGAATCATAACAAAATGATTTGCAAAATCTGCAGGAGAAAGTGTGAGCCAAAGCAAATCATGTTGAGATTTCTTGAACGTCAAAAATATCTTTTTCTCTGAATTCTATACAAAATAAATAAACAAATAAATCTGTGGGAAAAGCATTATCTTATCATACCTGAGTTAGTGCTGCTGTTCTGGTGCATGGAACTGGACCTTTAGATATTCACTGTGGGTTGTAAATGCTTCAGAGCAGAGGGAATGATGGTGGGGGCGGGTGGGAGATGCAGTCACATGGATTTTAATGTCACTGTGAATGAGAAGGCTTTCCAACGTAGAAGACTTTTAAACATTACCATTAACCTAAAAGGCATGGACATCTGTGCCTTGTAGAATCCAACAATAATACGTAAACATTAACTGTGCTTTGCAGATAACCTTCCAGGGATGTCATACCTAATTATCTTTACAATTGTTTATGGTATTTATTGCCTCTTACTTTTTTTTTTTGTTTTATAGAGACAGAGTCTCGCTTTGTTGCCCTTGATAGAGTGCTGTGGCGTCACAGCTCACAGCAACCTCCAGCTCCTGGGCTTAGGCAATTCTCTTGTCTCAGCCTCCTGAGTAGCTGGGACTACAGGCGCCCACCACAATGCCCGGCTATTTTTGATGCAGTTTGGCCGGAGCCGGGTTTGAACCCACCACCCTTGGTATATGGGGCCAGCGCCCTACTCACTGAGCCACAGGCGCCACCCTGCCTCTTACTTTTTGAACCAGGAAATCAAGATCAGAGAGGTGAAATAACTGTCCACTAAGTTTAAGTTGTGATAGATCTGGAGTTTAAATTCAAATTTCAGATTCCCATTCTTTTTACTCACTCAAGAACAGTACATTCCACATTGGATCATCTGGCCCCATCAGTGAGAATTTGTGAAATTAAACTACTTTCTCCCAGGACGGGAAGGAACTGGGTCACCTGAACCTGTTAGGCTCTTTGTCAGAGGAGAGCATCTAAAGTGAAGTGTCCTAAAGAATAGCGAGTCCTGGGGGTTAGGAGTTTTCTGGCAAAGAACAGAGAAAATAGATCCCCTTACGTCTCAGTTCTGTCAGGGCTCAATCCAAAGTAGCTCAGTTTGATGATGAGGTGAAGGTGGTCTTATGGCATGAGAATGAAAACATACAAAAATAAAAAATAAAAAAGCAAAGGCCCAACCAATTTTGTGCTTCATTCTTTGCTAAGGAAGATGCTAAGATTTTCCCTCCCAAATTCCAGCTTGACGCTGAAAGGTCAGAGGGACTAGAACAAACAGCAACACAGGCACAGGATGTTCTAAACATGATGACAAAGTATATGCAAATAAATATCTGAAACAGGAGGGCACTCACCCAAGAGTGCTGGAGGAACTCAAAGAGTAAAATAGTCAGTGGTCTCATGCAATTTACAGTCTCAGAGGACCATTTGAGGACAGGTAATAAACCCAATCCCCTGTTGCAAAAATCCAAACTTTGTCATCAATTTAAAAAATAAAATTTAAATACTTTATTTTCCATAGCAGTTTTAGGTTCACAGAAACATTGAGAGAAAGGCACAGATATTTCCTATATATCCCCTGCCTTAGCCCTTCTGGGCCTCTATAGCAAAGTATCACATTGCGGCTCATAGACGACAGAAATTTATTTCTTATAGTTCTGGAAGTTCTCATAGTTCTTGGGAAGCCCAGTGGATTTGGAATCTGGTGAGGGCCTGTTCCCTGATTCACAGACAGTCATCTTCTCATCGTGTCCTCCACAGGGCCGAGGGGGCTTTCTTTTATAAGAGTACTAATCCCACTCATGAAGGCTCCACTCTCAGAAACTAATCACCTCCCCAGAGTTTCACCTCCTGAAACCTGGGGTCAGGATTTCAATGTAAGAATTTGGTGGTGGGAGGGGGACACATTTAGTCTACCATCTCCCTGTCCCCACACATAGCCTCTCCTTATCAACATCTCCCACCAGAGCGGTATGTTTGTTAGGATGGATGACCCTACATTGACATGTCATGTTCACCCAAGTTCACAGTTCACCTTCGGCTTCACTCTTGGTGTTTTGCACTCTATGAGTTTGTGCAAAAGTATCTGGCACGTATCCACCATTGTAATATTATGGAGTATTGATACTGCCCTAAAATTCCTCTGTACTCTGCTTATACATCCCTCCTCTCCACCCTGACACCTGGCCATCGTGGATATTTTTATTGTCTCCATAGCTTTGCCCATCACATAGTTGGAAACATGCAGTATGCATACATTTCAGATCAGCTTCTTCCACTTAGTCATAATGCTTTTGAGTGTCCTTCAGGTCTTTCCATGGCTTGATAGATCATTTCTTTCTAGGGCTGTTAAAGTAAATTAAAATGGAGACCACACCTGAAGAATCCCTGAGCAAAGTTGGTTAGGTCCTATAAGTGATCTTATCCTTGCTTGATTTGAAAACATTAGCAAAATTTGCCTTGGGCTAGTTTTAGTTAAATGACTATATTAAAGAAAAATAAAACTTAAGCTCAACTAACCAGAAGTTACCAAATAACTTACAGTTATATAACTAGGGGCTTTACAGTAAAATGAACCAAATATGGCAACTGTGTAAGTAAAACCAATCCTTTTTTTTTTTTTGGCTTTACTTCCAGAGTTCATCTTATCCTTCTTTGTGCTCCTAAATCACTTCTGATTTGGAGCTGCCCAATTCATGAGTCATTACTGAAAAAACTCTTTAAAATGTTATTGTGCTGGGTGATGCCTGTGGCTCAAAGGAGTAGGGTGCCGAACCCACCAGAGGTGGTGGGTTCAAACCCAGCCCTGGACAAAAAACTGCCAAAAAAAAAAAAAAAATTATTGTGCTTCCAATTATTACCTTTCAACAATGCTGAATAATATCCCAAGGTGGTTCTCAACCTTCCTAATGCTGTGACCCTTTAATACCGTTCCTCATGTTGTGGTGACCCCAACCATAAAATTATTTTCATTGCTACTTCATAACTGTAATTTTGCTACTGTTATGAATTGTAATATAAATATCTGATATGCAGGAGACCTCCATAGGGGTCATGACCCACAGGTTGAGAACCACTGGTCTAGATGAACTACAGTTTATTAATCCATTTACCTACTGACAAGTGTCTTGGTTGCTTCCAAGTTTTGTCAATTATGCCTAAAGCTGTTACAAACATTCATGTACAAGCTTTTGTGTGGATATAAATTTTCAATTCCTGTGGTGAAATACCAAGAAATGTAATTGTTGGATCATATGTATGAGTATGTTTAGTTTTATAAGAAACTGACAAGCTGAATACCCTTGATCCCCTTCTTTTGCCTGACTGCAATGGCTAAGACTTCCACTAGCATGTTGAATAGCAGTGGAAACAACGGGCATCCTTACTTAGTTCCAGATCTGAGTGGAAATGTTTTCAATTTTACACTATTCAGTATGATATTGGCTGTGGGTTTTCTGTATAGGGCCTCTATCAGTTTCAGAAATGACCCTTCTAAGCCTATTTTCTTGAGTGTTCTGATCATGAAAGGGGGCTGGATATTATCAAAAGCTTTTTTCTGCATCACTTGAGAGAATCATGTGGTCTTTGTTTTTTATTTTATTTATGTGATGTATTATATTTATGGGTATTTGTATGTTGAACCAACCTTGTAACCCTGGGATAAAGCCAACTTGATCATGGTATATGGTTTTTTTGATATGTTGTATTGGTTTATAGTTTTCTTTCTTTGTTGGGTATTTTCCTGATTTGGGGATCAGGGTGATATTTGCTTCATAGAATGTGTTGGGGAGTATTCCTTCTTTTTTTATGTTTTGGAAAAGGTTATGTAATATAGATACTAGTTCCTCTTTGAAGGTTTGGTAGAATTCTGATGTGAAGCTATCTGGTCCCTGACTTTTCTTTTTTGGGAGATTTCGTATTGTTGATGCTATTTCAGTGCTTGATATAGGTCTATTCAGCATTTCTAATTCTTTCTGACTGAGGCTAGGAAGGTGGTTTGATCCACTTCCATCAGATTTTCATATTTCTGAGAATAGAGGTTTTTTTGTAGTTATCATTGAGGAGTTTTTTGAATTCCTGAAGTGTCTGTTGTTATTTCTCCTTTATCATTTCTGACTGATGATATTAGAGATTCTACTTTTCTGTTTCTGGTTAGATTAGCCAAAGGTTTATCAATTTTATTGATATTTTAAAAAAAATAACTTTTTGTTTTATTGATCTTCTGAATGATTCTTTGGTTTTCAGTTTCATTTAATCCTGCTCTAATTTTGGTTCTTTCTTTTCTTCAGCTGGGTTGGGGTTGGAATGTTCTTCCTTTTCTAGTTGCTTGAGATGTCCCATTAAGTTGTTGACTTCCTTCCTCTATTTCTGTTTTCTTTTCTTTTTTTTTTTAATTTTGCTTTCCATTTCAACTGGCTTTCACTCTTCGTAGTTTGAAGGTTTTTGTTTTTTCTTTTCTTTTCTTCCTTTAGTGATTCTCTTGCCCTTTGCCTCCCAAGTAGCTGTGACTACAGGCACCCACCACAATGCCCAGCTTTTTTTTGGTAGAGATGGGGTCTCACTCTGGTTCATGCTGCTATCAAACCTCTGAGCTCAGGCAATCCACCCACCTTGGCCTACCACCGCACTAAGACTACAGGTGTGAGCCACCATGCCTGGCCTATTTCTGTTTTCTTGATGAAGGCTTCCAAAGCTATAAATTTTCCTCTTAGAACTGCATTTGCAGTATCCCACAGGTTTTGATCATTTGTGTCTTCTTTATCATTTTGTTCTAAACATTTGGTGATTTCCTTCTTAATCTCATCTTTGACCCAGCTATCATTCAACATAAGGTTATTTAGTTTCTGACTTTGAGTATGAAGATTGAGTATGAAGATTTGAGTATGACTTTGAGTAGGAAGATTCTTGTTGCTGTTGAGTTTAACTTTTATTCTGTGATAGTCTGAGAAGATACAAGGAATAATTTCTATTCTTTT
>CAUYRH010037971.1:0-10691 GCA_963574655.1 Perodicticus potto | reverse complement strand
AGGAAATGGGGGTTCCACATTTAGTCCTAAGTGTAAAGTGAAGGAGACACCAAGGCACAAGTGTCTCCTCAGCAGTTGTCCAGCCTTTTTGGCTATTGGAGCCTCTGGTGGGCGTTGTAGGTCCCCCTCCTTGCCTGTCATCCAGCCCACTGGCTCTTCAGCTGGCTGCTACAGCACCAACACCATGAAGGAGGAGGCGGCAGGTCCGCTGGCTCTGCTGAGCTGGCTAGGGTGCCAGATGTCCTGCATCAATTCTCCCTCTCTGAGTAGAAACCCCAACTGCTGTTCAATGCCTTCTGTTATAGATAAAGTCAGGAAACTTGTGCCCTGAGGACCCAGTGAATGAAATACACTCAGTAATGCAATTAGAAAATGGTGACTAACTATAACTTTAGTCTAGAGTCAGAATGCTTTTCAGTCATAACCACTTTAAGATAGTGGGATATTGTGTAACCTTGTAACCTATGAGGAGTAATCTGTTTAATGCAGGCTATGATGATTAATAACATTGCTGATGCAGCTTTTACTATGATGGTATAAAAGTAACAAAAGAAAACAGGAGAGCAGAGTAGCTCTTTGAGAAGATGTCCTTGCTGTTCGCTGGAATTGCTGGCTTTTCTGTAAGTAAAAGTGGAATTGTTGATCTCTCATCCACTTCTCTGTTGATTGGCTTGTGTGACGGGGAACATGTACTCCTGGGATAACAAGAGAATTGTTCTCAAATGCAACCTCAATTGACCTTTATTCTCTAAAACATGGAAACCCTTTTTGAAGGAGCATAGCCTAATTAAAGGTCAAGATCTTGAAAAAAATAGATAAATAATAAAGTGTCTCATGTAGGTTTAGGGTTAGGGGTAGGGTTAGGGTGCCTCACAAGAAAACAAGTAGTAAAACTGAAACTCAATTTTTTTTTTTTTTTTTTTTTGAGACAGAGCCTCAAGCTGTCACCCTGGATGGAGTTTCGTGGCATCACAGCTCACAGCAACCTCCAATTCCTGGGCTTAAGCGAGTCTCCTGCCTCTGCCTCGCAAGTAGCTGGGACTATAGGCGCCACAACGCCTGGCCATTTTTGGTTGCAGACGTCATTGTTGTTTGGCAGACACGGGCTGGATTGGAACCCGCCAGCTCAGGTGTACGTGGCTGGCCCCTAAGCCTGTTGAGCCACAGGCGCCGAGCCTGAAACTCAAATTTTTAAAGCCACTTTTTAGACTCCTTGCTTACTTTGCTTCCAACCAATTGAGTCATGTATATGTAAAGAATCACTTGAGTTTCTGCCAAACCAGTATGTAAAATTTTTGCTAGATATTATAATTGCCTAATTTAATATGACATAAACAAATTAGAGGGCAAAAGATTTATTATCCCTAATAAAACTAAGCATTAAAAGTAAGCAAGGAGGGATATGTTCATTAGCTGGATTAAATCATTCTGCATTCTCCATATAAATCAAAGCATCGCATCAAACCCCATAAGTATACACAATTATGATTTTTCAATTAAAAATAATAATAACTTAGTTCTTTTAACTAAAGTGAATGCTTTGGAAAGATTTAATGGACGTAAATCAGTAAAAGAGAGAAATTTCTTTGGTTGGGTACAGTGAAAGTGATGTAGATATTTAAGAAAAAATTACTAAAATTGAGGATTTTCCAATCAAATTGTTTCATAAATGTCCTTACGCTCATGGCACTTCTTACAAAAACCTCTGGCAGATCCAGGGGACAAGAAATGGTTGGTGGTGTTTTTGAGAGAATGACCATAGAAGCTCTTTTCTGTAGGCTTTTAGTCGCAGAAAAAAAGCCTTGGATGTGTGTTAGAAGATAGGGAAGTGAAAACTACAAAAATAAAATTTAGAAGGCAGTCCCACTTACCACATTAACAAAAAGAATAATAGACCCATCATTGGTCACGAAGCTGAGAGAACAGGGCGTGGTTGTCCCCACAGGCAGACAGCAGAGCAGGGACGCTGTTGGTCAGGCAGCCTCCTGCAGCACACCTGAGAGGGGCAGAATTAGGCAAATACCTTAACATGATGACCTCCACTTCTACACATGTTGTTGCAAATAACAGGCTTTTCTGTGTCAAAATCATATTCCATTGTGGATATGTACACCACATTTTCTTTCTACATTAATTCATGATGAACACTTAGGTTGCAGGATATATTAATAGCAATGCAACTACAACTCTTGGCTCAGCGTCTGTGGCTCAAGCGGCTAAAGCGCCAGCCACACACACCTGAGCTGGCGGGTTCAAATCCAGCCTGGCCCGCCAAACAACAATGACGGCTGCAACCAAAAAATAGCCAAGGCTTGGCGCCTGTGGCTCAATGGGCTAAGGCGCCAGCCACGTACACCTGAGCCGGCAGGTTCGAATCCAGCCCCAGCCTGCCAAACAACAATGACGGCTGCAACCAAAAAATGGCCTGGCGTTGTGGCGGGGGCCTGTAGTTCCAGCTACTTGGAGGCAGAGGCAGGAGACTCGCTTGAGCCCAGGAGTTGGAGGTTGCTGTGAGCTGTGATGCCACAGCACTCTACCTAGGGTGACAGCTTGAGGCTCTGTCTCAAAAAATAAATAAATAAATAAATAAATAAAAAATAGCCGAGCATTGTGGCGGGTGCCTGTAGTCCCAGCTACTTGGGAGGCAGAGGCAGGAAAATCACTCGAGCCCTGGAGTTGGAGGTTGCTGCGAGCTGTGACACCACAGCACTCTACCCAGGGCGACAGCTTGAAGCTCTGTCTCAAAAAAAAAAAAAAAAAAAAAAAATACAACTGTTCCCTCAGTACAAACGAAAACATGGAGAACAAAAACGTTTCCTTCTGAGTAATTTGTATACTTACGATTAAGTCTTATACCTGTGAACTAATTTCAAAGAAATACGTAGAACAAGCATCTTACACAAGCAAGGGCATTCTAAATAATAGGTCGCCAATGCTCTTTATTGATATCCTCTGTGATGGTCCTTCCTCCTTCTTTCTATCTTAATCTTTATCTGGAGAAAGCTTTTCTCAAAACCTGCAGGCCCTAGCTCTCCACCATAACAATTACAGCCTAATCAATAGGAAAAAGTGCGTGGAACAGTGTGGGAAGGGCAGCTGCACATTACCCACATTAGCCCTCACCCAAACCCAGGGAGCACAATACAAAGACATCACCTGCTTGGAGGAAAGAGAGGGAAGTAAGCAGAGGATTTTGTCTGTGGACCCTAATACTGTTCCTGCCATAGTAAACCCAGCACCCAGCAGTCCCTCACAACCCCTGAATCCAAGCCAGTACCCAAGGACTACACTTCCAGACCTGCCCTAGAGCCAGGTGGGAACCTATAGCTCCTACGAGATGGGCTTGATCACCAGTTTGCCTCCCTGCCAGCTAACTACAGTGGCCATGGGCTCCAGACAAATCTCAGTGGCAGGCAGGCTTCAGTAGCCACAGGCTTCAGGCCCACCCCAGTGCTGTGCCAGCCTCAGCAGCCATGAGAATCCAGCCTGGCACTGTGCTTGCCATGGCGTTCCAGGCTGAGGCAAAAGAATTGCTTAAGCCCAAGAGTTTGAGGTTGCTGTGAGCGATGACGGCATAGCACTCTACTGAGGGCTGCGATGGTCACGGTGGTCCCAGGCCCAGAGATCATACCGGTCTGCCCAGAATCTCCGCACAGGCTGACAAGGCCAGTCTGCAAAGACTGCAATAAGTACCCACTTCTTCAAATGGGTACAGATATTGACACTCGGCCACAAGGGTCAGGACAACCAGGGAAATATGACATCAGTAGAGAGACAAAATGAAGTGCCTGTGACTAAAGAGATGGATAAATATGCCCCACTATTTTTAAGGAAGCTCAGCAGACATCGAGAAAATACAGAGAAATGATTCAAGGACATGAGAAAAACCATAATGAGAAATTCAACAGACAATTCGAAGAATTTGGGGGAAATCAAACACAAATTCTGGAGCTAAAAAGTATAACAAACGTAATTTTAAATGCAAAAGACAGCAAAAAACAGCAGCACTGATCAGGAAAAAAAAAAAATCTGTGAACTAAAGACAGGTTATTTGAAAAAAATACAATCAGAGGAGAAAAAGGGAAAAAGAATAAAAAAGAATGAAGAAAGCTTATGGAATTTATGAGACAGCATTAGTGTCCCTCCCTTCTTCCCTACCTCCCTGTCTCAACCCCTCCCGCCCCCATTCCCTCCTCCCTCCCCCCTTTCCTTACTCTCTCCCCCTCCCCCTGTCTCTCTCTCCTCTCATCCTCTCTTGCTGACAGACACCCTGCACAGGCTCTATTTTTCACAACATCTGAAAGGAGCTAAGCTGACAGAAAGGAAATGTAAACCCTTCTCTTTTAAAACTGTTTTTGACGATCCGTTTTCTAGCCTCAAAACATTCCTGGACCGACAGCAGGGGATCTTAGCTATAGACCTCGGTTCCTACTCCAGGGGCAGAATCCACAAGACCATCAATAACAAGCCTGTATCCAGGGAAAAGCAGCACCGACAACTCTCAGACTTTGACATCCTGCCCCTTCTGTTACCAGCCTGCTGCCAAGAAGACACAGAGGCGGGGATGCATCAGTTTCACCCTACTAACTTGGCTACAGCCTAAATCTTCTCCCCCTTTACAACTTCTAAATGAAAAACCAGAGTACCTGATTCTCTAGGACAACATTATTATAACAGGAATCTAGGCCCGGCGGAGAGAAAGCAGAGAGAAAGAATCCCCTGAACACTGCTGATAGAGCAGGAAGGGGTTTTGCTCGTTTGTTGTTTGTTTGTTTTTGAGACAGAGTGCCTTTATGCCGCCCTCAGCAGAGTGCTATGCCGTCACAGCTCACAGCAACCTCAAACTCTTGAGCTTAAGCAATTCTTTTGCCTCAGCCTCCCAAGTAGCCGGGACTATAGGCGCCCACCACAGCGCCCAGCTATTTTTCTTTGTTGTCGTTGTCATTGTTTAGTAGACTGGGGCCGGGTTCGAACATGCCAGCCTCAGTGTATGCGGCCAGGGCCCTAACCACTAAGCTATGGGCACTGAGCCAAGAGGCAGGGGTTTTATTTCAGCCGACAGAGCTGCGGAAGACTAGAATCCAAAATGGCTGAGCTCCCCAATCAGCTCTGTTCCTGTCCTTTTACTGGATTCACAAGTAGACAGACAGAAGAATGACCATATTACCTCTCCTTAGAGGTGTCAAAGCAAATGAAACGTTTACAGAAGTGGAAGCAAGCAGTTAAGTGTTAGTTTCAAGGACCCCAAAAGGTAAATTTTACAAGTTCTTTTTACAAGTTTTTACAAGATTTTTTTTTTTTGGCCTGGGCTGGGTTTGAACCCACCCCCTCTGGCATATGGGGCCCGGCAACCTACTCCTTTGAGCCACAGGCACCGCCCCAGTTTTACAAGTTCTTAGGGACTGGGTTACCATGGGAGGATCTTGCAGGAGTGTCCTTGGGCTTTTGTGAGTAGCCTTTTATTCTTTCAAACTTGACTTTTCCCTGGTATCTTCCTTTCCTATCTCCCTCCCTTTCTCTGTGTTGGCCCTTTTCTGTTGGGAAAGCTAAAATAAACTTTTTCTTTTTTGTATCGTAATCTTTGGAGAAATTTTCCTCAAAACCCACATTCACTAGCCCAAACCCAAAAAGGTTGGAAGCTCCACTCTACATAAAGGAAGAAAGACCATTAGAGGGAAATGTCCAACCTTAAATGCACATACAGATTCGCCTCCCATAATTGCAGTTCGTAACTTTCAGCCAAAATTACCCTTCATAAATTTTGCCATTTTGGTGAACATTCCCATTAGTAGTCATTCCCTTTTTTCACTCCAGTCACACCAAAACAAAAAATTGCAGTACAGGGGGGTATTATTTCAGTATTATGGTTTGGATCTATGTATACTTACTCATCAATTTACTTTTTATTTTTTTTTTTTTGAGACAGAGCCTAAAGCTGTCACCCTGGGTAGAGTGCCGTGGCATCACAGCTCACAGCAACCTCTAATTCCTGGGCTCAAGCGAGTCTCCTGCCTCCGCCTCCCAAGTAGCTGGGACCACAGGCGCCTGCCACAACGCCCGGCCATTTTTTGATTGCTGCCGTCATTGTTGTTTGGCGGGCCCGGGCTGGATTCGAACCCGCCAGCTCAGGTGTACGTGGCTGATGCCTTAGCCCGTTGAGCCACAGGCACCGAGCCACTCATCAATTTTCTTGACAGAAGAGTTCCTTGTCAGAGAATATTATACAGAGCAAATCTGACTTTGGATCATAGATGTAAAAACTTACATCTTTCTTTGATAGACACAAGCCCACGAGAGTGATAGGAGGTCATGGTTCTAATGACCGCTCAGTCTTTTGAGCACATGTGATATTTGGAGCACATGTGGGGTTTGCAAATGTCTTCATGTTTATCAATTATTTTGCCCCAAAGTTATGTTTTCTGTAACATAACTTTATTATGTTTGTTCGTTTTGTTTGCTCGTTTGTTTTTAAGACAGAGTCTCACTCTTGTTAGGTTAGCCAAACTAACTCCATCTTGAAAAGCTATTCTGTGAGCCTCTGTTACAGGTGGACGTAACTCAGATAAGAGAGAGACATGCTGCTGCTGGCCCATCCTTGCAATTGCCCAATTATAGACCCACCCACTACAGAGAAATGTGCTGGCCCTCTGATAAGGAGAACCTGCCAGGAGACTCCCCATAATGGGATAACATCTTTGACTTCCTGATGAGAACAACAGTTTGTCAGACCTTGATAGAACCCAGCTCCCTCTTGGCCAGCTATATAAGACTGGCCTTCCTCCCTAACAGCCCCCCACACAACACCCTTTCGATCCTAGCCCACTTGCACCCAAGTGTCAAGATAAACAATGCTGCCTTTGTTACACTTTGGTCTTGAGTGTTCCGATCCCCTCCTTTTTCAGTTTTTACCTATCAACTCTGTCACCCTGGGCCATGGCATCAGCATAGCTCACAGAAACCTCACACTTTGGGGCTTAAGCAATCCTCTTGCCTCAGCCTCCTCTTACCTAGCTGGGACTACCACAATGTGGTGGCTGCCACAATGCCTGGATTGTTTTTCTAATTTTAGTAGAGATGGGGTCTTGCTCTTGCTCAGGCTGGTCTCCAACTCCTAAGCTCAGATGATCCACCCACCTCAGCCTCCCAAAGTACTAGGATTACGGGCGTGAGCCCACCGCTACATAACTTTATTTTGGGGTACAGTTTGAGTGCATAAACTTAAAAAGCTGACAAAATGGATTTGAAAATGCTACCAAACCTGATTTGGTACTCAGAAGAGATATATGAATGCCACCCACAAGATGGAGGGTGAATGTCTCCCTTAAAATTTGTTTAAAAGTAATTTCTACTCATTCTGTGAATGTGTCAAACCTTCCAAATCAGGAGTTTCTTTTACAGTTTGTCTCTCTGCTCCTTATAATTCAGCTACACCTGGGACAACAGCCAGAAGCCACTCCCCTTATTCACAGAGGTGCCTGGCAAGGCCTAACAATGTTATTTTACTCTGAGCAGCATCTGAGTATCTGTTTTTCTTTCCACAATCCAAGGTGACTTGGGTTACACACAGCCTTGTCCACATCTGGCTGAGATTAAATAAAACCCAATATGATCAAATACAACGGTGATGGTAAATATTATAACAACATTATGTTCTAAATAATAAGACCTAGTTGCAAAGTAGTCCTATTTGTAGAAATGGAGCTTCTTGAACCTTTGGATTACTAGACTTCATAGATGTTGGAAAGTATCTCTTCAAACTTTTTTGGCATCTCCCTGAATTTTGAGACTTTGACTGGATATATATTTGATCATTTTATCCCAATCATCCCCGTTTTGTTTCTTGTGTTTGCTTTTCTGTCTGTGCTTCAGGTTCTGAGTTTCTATTGACTGTGGGTGGTTTGTTTTTCTGATTAGTCTAGTCTGTCATTTAGTCCCTCCGATGTCTTCATTCAGGTATTGTATTTTTCTCTTTTAAAATATCGATTTGGTTCTTAGAGATTCCTTTTCTTGTTGAAATTCCATATCTCCTCATTCATTTTTTTTCTACTTTCTCCCCTCCTTTCCTTAAGATATGGAAAGTAGTTGTTTCAGTCGTTGTTAATTAATCCCAATATCTGAGCCATCTGTGGTTGTGCTTCTATTGACTTTTATCTTGAGGAGTCACTCTTCCCTGCTTATCTTGTGGAGATTTTCTTTCATGCACGTACATGTAGGGCTTTCTGTTTAAAATAAATATAGAGAGTGAAGCATATTTTCCTAGGGACTGAATGTATTTATTCTCCTTTAAACTGCAGATCCAGCTCGAGTCATCTCATTCCTGGTTTCAAGGGTCTGAGGAATAGATCTTTCTGTATATCACAGGCTCCTCTACCTACAGAAATTTGTGCCCTAAGCATCATGAGAATACAGACTCGCTTTCTGGACTCTCCAGCCACCCCCCAGCCTCTTGTGCACCCTGTCACCAGCACCAGTCCTGAGGGGACTAACTAGGAGGCAGGAAGATGAGCTCCTCGGCTGGTCCCCAACTGCTGCCTGTGAACGCATCTCCATGACTTGTGACTCTTGGTCCTTCCAGAGTCATCCTTTCTATCCCCAAAATCTACTCTATTTTTGTTCCTGAGTACTTTTGTTTTTTTTTTTTTTTTTTTTTTTTTTTGCAGTTTTTGGCTCCGGCACATGGGGCCGGCGCCCTATTCACCGAGCCAAAGGCGCTGCCCTCCTGAGTAGTTTTTTAGAGACTGCTTCCTGCCTATGGAATTGCATGAAACAATGTTTCATTCCTTTTACAATTTGGCAGTTTTTTCATTTTGTGCTTCTCTCTTTTTTTTTTTTTTTTTTTTTTGAGACAGAGTCTCACTTTGCTGCCCTGAGTAGAGTGCCGTGGCATCACAGCTCAAGCGAGCCCTCAGAATCAAGTGATCCTCTTGCCTCAGCCTCCCAAGTAGCTGGGACTACAGTCACCTGCAACAAGGACCAGCTGTTTTTTATAGATGGGGTCTCACTCTTGTTCAGGCTGGTCTCAAACTCCTGAGCTCAGACAACCTGCCTCAGCCTCGTACAAACATGAGCTAATGTGCCAGGCCTTCATCATTTTAGGTCCAAACTGACAGTATATTGGTTAGTATAATTATCTTCAAGACATGACCTTCTGTGACTTTTAATGGTGGGGACAGAGCTCACTCCATTAAACAAAAGTCACATTATATGTATCTTTGCTACAGGACCTTCTGTCTACCTTGAGTCCCCTATGAGAAACAATTATCTAAGACTCTTTCTGGGTTGGTGACCAAATCCACTTTTTGAGACGGTGGCACAAACCCAACTCCATGGGAACAGAAACTGCTGTGTTTGAGATACTTCCCGACTTCACTCAATGTACCTATTTATCTAACTATTAATCTGTGTCCATTACAACATCCTCTATAGTAAGCCAGTAATGTTAAGACAATTCCGAGAAGCAATATTATTTGAAAGGGAGGGCCGGCTTGGCGCCTGTGGCTCAACGGGCTAAGGCGCCAGCCACGTACACCTGAGCTGGCGGGTTCGAATCCAGCCCAGGCCCGCCAAGCAACAATGACGGCTGCTACCAAAAAATGGCCAGGCGTTGTGGCGGGGGCCTGTGGTCCCAGCTACTTGGGAGGCGGAGGCAGGAGACTCGCTTGAGCCCAGGAATTATAAGTTGCTGTGAGCTGTGATGCCACAGCACTCTATCCAGGGTGACAGCTTGAGGCTCTGTCTCAAAAAAGAAAAAAAAAAAGAAAAGAAAGAAAAGGAGGGCCTAGGAGATATGTCCCTTAGATACTTGCAGGGCATTTTGTTTTGCTACAAGGATCTATGAGACCTCACCTTACATACTTCTCAGGTCTTCCAAAATCCAACAGCCTCATCTTGAATTTGATCTTTGCCAAGATACATCTTTAGAATTTGAAAACCTTGACATTTGCAGAGGCAGGAACTGTGAAATTTTTATTTTTGAACCTAACAGGTTTTGGAAATTCTACAAATATCCTCTAAAATTTGAAATGGAAAAATAGACATTTTCTCCCCTTTTGATATCTCATGGCTTTATTCTTATTGTATGTGGCTAAAAGAAACCAATCGTTGCATACAAAGATCTTAGACAAATCCATGACTTCATTGTATGTAATATTTTAATATTACATTAATATTTTATTAATATTACATTGTCTAATATTTTAATGTAATATTTTCAATGCTACCATAGTATCACTGTTACTGAACGTTCTGTTTTTCTTTCTTTTCTTTCTTTTTCTTTTTTGAGACACAATCTCACTCTTATCCCTAGGTGGAATGTTGTGGCATCATCATAGCTAACAGCAACCTCTAATTCTTGGGGTCAAGAGATCCTCTTGCCACAACATCCTGAGTAGCTGAGAACACAGGCACTCGCCACAGTGCCTGGCAAGCCTTTTGAACTCCGGAGCTAACGGATCCATCTGCCTCGACCTCCCAGCATGTAAGGATTATAGGTGTGAGCCTCTGCACCTGGCCTGTTACCAAACTTTCTGCTGATACACGATGTGAGATCCTTTTTTCTCAGGTTCCTGGAACATTTGCCCCTGTCCTCCCAGTTTTCACCAAGAGTCAAGCAGAGGCCCTTCCGGTGCTCACACACTTTCTCCTGGAAGATCTTCCAGTGTCTGTCAGTACAGAGCCCCATGCTAAAACCA
>CAUYRH010037970.1:0-15668 GCA_963574655.1 Perodicticus potto | reverse complement strand
CTCTTGTACTCTCATTGCTAGGCTTTTAGAAAGGAGGAGCATGTACATACTTAAGACTAATCTGATTATGGCATTTCCCTGGTTTAAAACCTCTGATGTTTCTCCACTGCCCATCTGATTTCTTTCTTTCTTTTTTTTTTTTGAGACAGAGCCTCAAGCTGTCACCCTGGATAGAGTGGTATGGCATCACAGCTCACAGGAACCTCCAGTTCCTGGGCTCAAGCAAGTCTTCTGCCTCCGCCTCCCAAGTAGCTGGGACTACAGGCACCCACCACAACGCCCGCCCGGCCATTTTTTGGTTGCAGCCGTCATTGTTGTTTGGCGGGCCCGGGCTGGATTCGAACCCGCCAGCTCAGGTGTACATGGCTGGTGCCTTAGCCCGATGAGCCACAGGTGCCGAGCCTCAAGTCCACGTTTTAAACATATTGAATACAGTTATAGCAGTTATTTTTATGTCTTTGTATGTTAATCTTAACAACTGTGTCAGTTCTAGGTTGGTTTTGATACGTTTTTTGTTTTTTGTTTTTTTCAGTTTTTGGCCAGAGCTGGGTTTGAACCCACCACCTCCAGTATATGGGGCCGGTGCCCTACTCCTTGAGCCACAGGCGCCTGGTTTTGATAAGTTTTCTCCTCATTATGAGTCATATTTTCTTTGCCTGCCTGGTAATTTTTGGTTGGATGCCAGACAATGTAAGTTTTATTTTGTTGGTTGATGGATATTTTTAAATTTTTCTGGGATGGATATAGTTATATTACTTGGGGATAGTTTGGTTACTGTCTTCCTTTTAAGATTTGTCAAGTGGATCCAGAGCAGCATTTAGTCCAGAGATAATCATTCTTCACTACTCAAGTAAAACACTTCTACCCTTTGAATTATAAATTTTTCCCGTCTGGGGGGGAGCAGGCACTTTCCCAGCCCTGTCTAACCACTAGACATCGTGCCTTCAAATCTTTTCAGGTGGTTCCTTTCCTAACCTTGGGTACTTTTCTCACCCGCATTTATATAGGTCTCTGAAGTTGTCACTCTGTGCTGTTCTCCCTTCTCCAGGTCGCTGTCCTATCTGGCCATCTAGTCTACCTAGACTCTTCCTTCCATCTCTTCAACACCAGGAGTCTGCTGGGACTCTCCAGCATTTGTCTTCCTGCACTGTAGCCTGGAATTTCTCTCAAGTCAGTAAATGGAACCAATTGTAAAGCCCATCTTTTTACTTTCCATGTCTCCAGGATCATCTCTACTGTCTTAAAAAAAATCATGGTTTTGTGTAGTTTGTCTGGTTTTTTGGTTGTGTCAAGTGGTGGGGTAAATTTAGTCCCTGTTTCTTCATTTTGATCAGGAGTAAAATTCCAGTTTTATTGTGTTTTAAAGGTACAGTGTTACAGCAGGACATTAAGACACTCCACCAAAATGTGTATATTTACTTTATTATTCCAGAGTAACAAAGAGGTACCTAGGATATGTATGCAAACCCCAGCAACCATGTCTTCTTCACCTTGTGTACTTAACATTTATCACTGTTCTTGGCCTATAGCACATAGTAGATGCTCAATAAATATTTTAAAAATCGATAATGAATGAAATAAAGTAAAAAAGTATTGAAAAGACATTAGATTCAGAAGTTGCCTGACTGATTTCTGGATTCTCCATCTCTATATGTGTATGTTTTGTTTATTTCCTTCCTTATACAACTAGGTTTTCTTTAAGGAAGAATTTACCAGGGGTGATAATTTGAAGCAATTCCATCTCACATCCTTCTCACTCTGTAACTCCAGAGGTCAAATCCCCTTCTCGAGCTCCAAATGGAAAAATCCTAGGGAAGGTCTCTGATCAGCCCAGTATACCCACCCACATGCTGAGAGAGCAGGATACTGAGTTATTTTTGAGCAAAGCATTTTGTTCCATTAAAGTGCATGGAACTTTATAAAAATTGTGAAAAATTTAGACAAATAGAAAAAAAGTAAGTGTAAGCATTTCACTATCCACAAAAATGCAGTGTTAACATTTCTTTCCTTTTTATAAATAAGTTCTCATGGAAGGTGGGGGGGCAGCAGGAGCAACATGTTCTTTGGCATGTTCTATCCGTTTCTATTTGTAAATGCTTGAGTTCATTCTTTCTGCAGAAGGGTAGATGGGATTGGAAACCAATTAGCCTCTATATTTTGCCTGTAAACTCAAGAAGTCTAGGTTTTCATTAAGTATTAGGAAATAAGGAAAGAGAAGAATCGTTCTACCTCTTTGTCTGTATTAAGATAGAATCCCAGCCCTCTCGGAGGCTGAGGAAGGTGGATCACCTGAGCTCGGGAGTTCGAGACCAACCTGAGCAAGAGCAAGACCCGGTCTATAGTCCTGGCTACTCGGGAGGCCGAGGCAAGAGGACCACTTGAGCCCAAGAGTTTGAGATTGCTGTGAATTATGACACCACAGCACTCTACCCAGGGTGACAATGAGACTCTATCTCAAAAAAAAAAAAAAAAAAAAAAAATATATATATATATATATATATATATATACATACTGTCTCTTTAACAGGCTCAGAAACTATATTGTTCTTTCCCATTGTGGGTCTTGACTCACCTGTGTTAAGAAACACCTGGATACCTTCAGCGACGGCTCCTTTGAACACTTGTATAAATTAAAGTTTGCCTTTAGGTGATTCCAAAGTTCTGTGTTAAAAGTTACTTGCAAGGGGAGCTTTAGCAAATCGGCTTTAGTAGTTCTCTAAAGGCACAGGCCTTAACATTACAGGTTTTTAAAGGAAAATCCCTATTTTACTTGGGTGAGCCATTCACTAATATACATTTACCAATGTTTATGGAATACCTACTTTCGGCAGAACACTATACATGCTGCTTTGTGGATCATAAAGGAAATGGACCCGTGATTCCCACCCTTAAAAAGAAAACTAACCAGGGTGGCACCTGTGGCTCAAAGGAGTAGAGCGCTGGCCCCATATGCCAGAGGTGGAGGGTTCAAACCCAGCCCTGGCCAAAAACTACAGAAAAAAGAAAAAGAAAACCAACCGTCAAATTGGGGAGGCAGGTAAAATGGATTGATCAGCTTTTGTGTGAGGGAGAGGTCAGGATTTTAAAGCCACAATCCAGGTTTGAGAAACATTCAGTTGACAAATTTGTTATCTTCTTATTGCCCATCATGGCAACTCACTGCATCTGTCACTGAGGCTTAAAATATGAAAGGCTCAATGTTCCTCCCTGAAGGACTTGCTGCTAGAACATAAAGTACCTCTTAAAACAGGACTTGGAATGCTCATCCAAATCCCTCTGAGTAGGGTTTAGCAAAAATGTATCTTCCCTTGACGGACCAATTAGAAAAGATGCCTCCTCCAGGCAGACTAATTCAGAAAAATGTGCCCCTTCTCCTACAGCCTTGGGCCGAGCTGAGGGGAGGCTGGAATTTGGTTACTGTTTGCACAAAACACACACCAGGAACCTGCAGTTTCTTCTCATTCCTCTGTCCTTACATTGATAATAACCAATCCTAAGGTTTTGAGTCAGGTAACTAAGGAATGTTCTTACAGATGCCGAATTCTGCTCCCTCAAGTTGTTACTGTGCCTTTTTTTAACCTCTTGGCTTACCTACAGATTCCGCAGTCTTGGAGCAAAGCTTATTATTTCAAGAGATATATATGTTTTTCCCTCATATTGCTAGATAGATGGCAGAAGATCTGAAGGGCTTGTCATAAGAAGCCCTGGGCAGCTGGAGTCGTTTTTGCCAATACATGCATTTCAGTGATGTGACTTATGGGCAGAGACAAGAGGGCCAGAGTACCTTGGAGCAAATACACAATCCTCCAGTGAACCCTCTGGCAATACATCAGAGACTCTGCAATATAGCTCCAAGCAACAAATTGAGGACGGCCAGAATGGATGGCGGAGCCTCTGCTGTGCTCAGCTTTTAAAAATACCTGCACTATAGTGCCTGACAACTGGCTTCTGCTCAAGTGCATTTGATGACTCCAAACTGGGCCTGATTGACATTCAGCCTCGACTGTCCTTTGGAGTGCTTTTAGGAGAAGGCTCTTGTCTAAAGAACTTTCTGTTTCAGGGTGTTCGCCTAACTGATTCCAAATAAATGGAAGCCTAAAGCTAAAAGTCTTCAGCCTTTGTACAAACTTTTATATACATTACCTGGAATTTGTTGGCGCTACCCAGCATAATAAAGTTAGTATCTTGAAAATAAATGTTGCTTTGTAGGGTAATCATTCTTGGTTAGAAAGAATTGGATTTCTAGCCCTCCTTCAAGGCTGGTATCCAACAGCTATTTGGAAAGAACAAGATATCCCCTCTTTCATCAGTTGTTGTTCACTCCATTTTCACTAAATAAATAATAATCTCACCAAATGAGAAGGATAATCTAGGCTTCTAGAAAATCAATCAGGTTATTTGTGGCTGAAGTTTTTATTATTATTATTATTATTTTGCGGTTTTTGGCCAGGGACGGGTTTGAACCTGCCACCTCTGGTATATGGGCCTGGCGCCCTACTCCTTTGAGCCACAGGTGCCACCCTGGCTGAAGTATTTGTAGTAGCAGGGAGTTGGAGGTAACCTCACGTGCTATTCCTGGGTAGTAAACGTACACCAAAGAATATCATGCAGTGATTAGAAACAATAATTTACGTGTACAGATAGCAACATGGATGAACCCAAAACACGCAGTAACTAGTAGGAAAAGTAAGAAACTGGGGTAAATAAATATAGCACAACATTTACATAAATTAAAAATACATGCATTCAAGAAAACACTGTATTGCAAATATACATACATAAAAAAAAAGGTCACACGAGCAGTAAGAGGGATGCCTATAAGGACAGGAAAGGAAAGAGAATAGAGTATGAGAACGAAAGAATAAATAGCATAAGAGTAAGACTCTGCACAAGAGAGCAATGATTAGTACAAACTTCTGCTCTTGAGAGTCACCAAAAACAGCAACAGATTTCTACTTTTCTCCCTTGGAGAGTTTCAGGTCTATCGAGGTTCTGAGAATCTGTATTCAACAAACATTCCCATCAAATCCTCTGATCAGAGACATTTGAGAAACACTTTCTAAAGTCCAGACAAAATACCACTTGCAACACCCACTTCCATTAAATTCACTTCAAAACAATCATTGAAGAACTTGATGAGAATCTCTGAAGAAAGGTGCAAAATAGGAGGCATAAAAGAAGGAACATCTGTTTCCTACTTTAATGAGCTTAGACCTGCACACCTGGGAAGATAGACATGTCATGAGTACAGGCACACCTTGGAGATACTGCAGGTTTGATTCCAGACCACTACAATAAAGCAAATATCCTTGCTCACACTGTCAGGGCAGTTTGGAGAAGAGAGATGTTAGAGTACCCTAGAACATTTAGGGAAAGCCTCAGTCAGGTCCTGGGATGTCTAACTGTTCCTTGTAAGGCAGCTAGTATGAAAGGATAGGAGGAGAAAGAGTTGGCATTCTAGAAATGAGAACTTTGAGCCAAGTTTGGAAGTGGGAATTACACACATTCACACACACATACAGAGTGGGCCATATAGAAAGAGGTAGGTATTCAACATGAAGGATACATTTTGCATTGGCATGGGGAATGCAACTGAACAGATCAGCTAAGAAAAGGTTATGAAGGATTGTGAAATTCACGGGAAAGTTTAGACTGAGCCCAGTAGAACAACATGACTTCCTAATAAATCTCATGTACATCTAATCCTATTCTGGCTCCTGCTCCTCAGTAGACCTAAACTAACGCAAGTGGTATTGAAGAGACAGTTGAGATAGAGATCTGGGACAGGTTTACCCTGTCCAGCAGGAGGAAATCGCCTGGCACACTGGCACAAGGTGACAGCTTAATTGCTAAGGACTTTAGTGGGGATGACCTGGGAAAACGTGCCAATGGAGGGAAACAAGCTTGCAAGGCAGTGATCCAGACAGGAATGAAATCCCACAGAACAAAGAATAACACCAGACCCAGGTCTCAGTGAAGGGGATGTATGGATGGGCCCAGAGTCCAGGACCATGGAATCCTGTAGTCTTTGTGTACTGTCATCTAGAAGCAGCTAGCCTTCCAGAACACCGGAATAACCTTTTAAACATACGACTTCACTGCCAGTTCTGAAACAGTGCTGTGGAAGAGTGTGGTACCATTTTCTAGGATATAGCACATACATTTAATCAGAGAGCTGTACTACATCCATAATGGAAGAATACATGGGCCTGGAAACCAAGGGTTGGGAGCACAGAGGCTCCAGCTACTGCTATGCCCATGGGATTTTGTCTTTCTCATCCCCCCAATGCTGGGCTTTGCAAAGTTGGAGATCCCAAAGCAGATCACCGTTGGGGCCCCATTCATGCCAAGGGACACGGCAAAAGCACTACTGAACTACGAGCTTTGGCTGCCCCCAGGCACTACCAAAGTGACTAGGGACTTATGTGACTAGGGACTGGCTGGGGCTAAGTCAATATCTGCCAGGGGTAATGATCCTCACCAAGAAGGAGGTGGAGCTATTGCAAGTTCCCAGCCAGCTCACTCCGAAACTAAGAGTACATATTTTGGTTTTTTTGTAAACTGTTTCCAACAAAATGGATAATACTTAGATCTGACAAATTTTCTGACTGGAGGTTATAATGAGACCCCCCCCAAAAAATAATTTGAATTTCACAGAGTAAAAGAAGACAAGTTCACCTGGATTGCACATCAATCAAATAAAGATGCATTGGACACATGAGCAAAGAACATACAGTTTTGTTTTCAAGTAAAAAGAGCAGTCGTGGTTATTAAATTTTGAGTGAAAGAAGTTTGCCTTTTAGAGGTCATGATAAAATACAGTATACTTCAAACAATGGAAATTTCATGGACTTTCTCAAGCTAATTGCTACATGTGATTGTTACCTTTTCATGAACACCAGGGAACATTTCAAAATAAAGCACTAAAGGTGACTTATTTATCCATAACAGTTTATGAAGAATTAATAAAAAACAATGTGAAAACATGTACAAAATGAAAAAGCAAATTAAGTAAACTAACCAAAACACAGATACATTTTCCCCTTTTGGGACGCCACATCCCATGCGACAAGGACTGATCAGATGGCAATTATTGTGTGATACAGTCCTAATGGAAAACCCTAGGAACTTTTTAAACTTTTTTGCTATCTAAGAATCATCTCTTCGTTACTTAACAAAGTGAAGTTCTGGACAATTCTAACCTGCCATTGAACCACAGTCATTATCAGTCTTATGACAACACTGTCGTGAAAGTGGAACAAAGGGGGGCAAGCATGATTTTTAAACGTTAATAAATTGGCTTAGGTGCCAGGTAAGGCTCGTTCCTTTAATTTCATTGTTTTACAAAAGTTATGTGTCTTTCTGATTTGTCCCAGAAATGGACTATTTGAAATATGTAGGCTGTTTAAGGCTGAATTGTGTCCCCCAAATTCATATATTGAAGTCCTAACCCCAATACCTCAGAAAGTGGCTGTATTTGGAGATAAGGTCTTTAAGAGGTGATCAAATTAAAATGAGGCTGTTAGCCTGGGCCTAAACCTGGTCTGACTGGCTTCCTTATAAGAAGACAAGATTAGGTATAAAAGAGACACTAGGGATGACAACGCATCCTGAGGAAGGACCACGTGAGGACACAGAGGAGTGTCCATGTAGAAAGTGACCATCTGCAAGCCAAGGAGAGAGGCCTCAGGGGGAAACACACTGTTGATACCGTGGTTTAGACCTCCAGCCTCCACAACCCCAAGAAATACATTTCTGTTGTTTAAGCCACCAAGTCTGTGATATTTGGCTAAGGAAGTCCTAGAAAACTAACACATGTGCCAACTCAGGTTTTTCTTTAAAGACACTCATTGTGTCCAGATGGTCTGTACCCTATAAGGCTGTTTAAACCTTCCATTTTAAAGCTTCGAACCTATATTTTCAAAGATTTGGAAAGAACTCAGAATCTCAATGAAATGTAAAATGTTTATTCAAAAACTGATATAGCCAATTATTCCATTTTAACTGTAATCTGCACAGATGTTCCAGAACATAAAAAATGCCTGGTTTGGATGTATACGAAGGGTGTTTTCTTTTGTCATCTTTAAATTTCCATATTTAACAGTAGAAAGCCCCTTAAAATATGAAAGTGATAAAGAATTATAAAATCAATAGGCATTATTTTGACATAAGCCAAATTGCAACAAAATTTTCAGGTCATACCCAAAGCCATAATTCATTAAGAAAAATAGATCCATTTTGAACAGATGTAATAAGTAGGTTCTTGGATTGTTTGGTAATACAATTAATGAAGAGATTACTGCATACAGATACATTAGGAAAAAATAGCAACTCCTTCCTGATTTGACAAAATTCTAATGTCACCCAAGATAACGTAAAATTCATAATGTTCTTCTAAACAAGTACATCAATCTTCTATTACAAGGTAGTTGTTGAGTGTTGTTAATTCAAAGACTGTTTAAAATTAGTCCTGCCCTAGAAATCTTGGAATGTCCTGAAATCTTATGGTCTGTACATTAGAGAATCTGGATGGAGGTTTTCCCAAATTGGACAACAATCTAAATATTTGAGACAGTATCAATAGCAAAAAGGTAAATAAAATCCGCACACTTAGATATTAAAAATAGACTACTGAATCACAGTTCAAAGAAAAAGCAGTTAAATTTTAAAACTCTTAGAAATGAATTGTATTGAATATCAAAACTTGGACCTAAAACCAGTGGAATGGGGTGAAAATGGCACCTTCGGGGAGTTTTGTAGATAAAGGATAAAGATTGAAAGGTAACACAGTTTGTGTCCAGCTAGTAGGTTAGAAACACAACAGTTTAATTCTGCAGAAAGGAGATAATAAACAGCAGAAATCAACAAATCAGAAAATAATTATAAAAGAGAAGAGTAAAAAAAATCACATTTGGTTCATTGAAAATATTTTTTTTAAAAAATCAATCTCTGGTAAGATAATTCAAGGAAGAGAGAGAGAAACCCCAAATGAACTCTAGTAGGATTGAAAAGGTTCATGGTTATATTAAAGAGTACTATAAACAAGCTTATGCCAATGTAAATTTGAAAATAAAGGCAAAGTACACAAATTCTTACAAAAATAGAATATCCCAAAGCCAATTTAAAAAGAGATATGTCTCTATTATATACATGCAAATTTTACCAAATTTATGAAATAAATAACTCTAATCATATACAAGGTTATACAGAATTGTGAAAACAGCAGAACACTACTAAAATATGAAAGTGACAAAGATAGAGTACAAAATCAGGAAAGTATTTTATGAGGCAGTTTAACTTTAATACTAAAACTGAAAAACAATAACACAAGAAAAGAAAATTTGAAAAGAAACAAGTTGTATGTTTATCCCGAGAAGGCAAGAGTAGCTTAACATTAGAAGATCCCTAAGTGTCTGTTACTACAATATACCACATGTGATCATTTCAACAGATAGAAGATAACTTTTTGCATACATCACTCAAAAAAACATTTTTTTTTTAAAGGCCGGGGCTGGGTTTGAACCCACCACCCCTGGCATATGGGGCCGACACCCTACTTCTTTGAGCCAAAGGCACCACCTACTCAAAATTTTTTTATTTTAAAAAACCTAACAAATTAGGAGCAGAAGAAAAATTTATTACCTCAATAAATAACTACCAAATATTTATTAAAATATCATTTTCACCAGGCATGGTAGTGTGTGCCTATAGGCCCGGCTACCAGGGAAGCTGAGGCAGGAGGGTTGCTTTAGCCTGGGTGTTCATCCCAGCCTGGGCAACAGAGTAGTGAAACAAACAAACAAAAAAACCAGGAACATCAGAAAAACCTTCGCTACTACTCGACATTGCACTAGACATCCTAAGCCACTATTATAAGTCAAGAGAAAGAAGTAACAGATATGGGTATTGGAAAGGAAAGAACAAAAACAGTCACTTTTCACAAATTAATCAAAAGAAAAATTATTGCAATTATGAGTTTAGCAAAGTGGCTAAACTCATAATTCTAGTGGAATGGGGTGGCCAAAAGAGAAATACATACAAATCAGTTCATTTAAGTGTGCTGGCCACAAAGAGCAAACGGACTCAAAGTATCCATTTACAATTACAACAACAAAAATGTACAAACCTCACAATACATGCCAGACCCTATGGATAAACTTCAAATGTTATTAAAATATTTTAAAGAAGAACTCAGTAGAGAAAGATACCATATTTGTGAAAAGGAAGACTCAATACTGTAAATACATCAATACTCCCCAAATTAAGCTATTCAATTAAGCATAATTAAAATCCCAGCAGTGTTTTGGTGGAACTTGACAAAATGATTCTAAACTATTTCAGAAAAGGAACGTGCCAGGAATCACCAATGCTCCTGATGAAGAGGCTTGAGGTAGATGTACTTGCCTACTAAATGTTAAAATATTTTAGAATTCTAATTACTAAGATAGTATTATCTTGGTGCATAAATAGGCAAATTGATCAGTGGGACAGAATGGAGAGCTCACAAATCAGACATTCAACATATGCTGGAGGTTAAATTGCAGTTCTGTGTAGAAAAGGTGAGACAGTCAGTAAACACGTGAGGGTAACTGGTTGTCTATGAATGAAGTTGGGGCCCCTCTGTGTAAGTCTTCTAGGGCTACCATAACAAAACACCATAGACTGAGTAGTTTAAACAACAGATACTTATTTTCTCACAGTTCTGGAGGCTGGAAGTCCAAGATCAACGTCCTGGCAGAGTTGGTTTCTGATGAGTCTTCCCTCCAGGACTTGCAGACGACTTTTCCTGTATCCTTATAAGGCCTTTCCTCTGTATACACCTGTCCCTGGTCTGTCTGTCTGTCTCTCTCTCTCTCTCTCGCTCTCCTCTCTCTCTCTCTGTCCTCTTATAAGGCTCAAGTCCTATGGGATCAAGGCCTCACCCTAATGACCTTGTTTAACCTAATTGCCTCCTTTTAAAGGCCCTGTCTCCAAATACAGTCACATTGGGGGTTAGGGCCTCAACCGACACATTTGGGGGGAACACAATTCAGTCCATAACACCTCCTATAAAGCACTGAAAAGGAAGATCTATTCCAGATTGACCAAAGACTAATTGTGAATGAGAAAATTTTTACACTTCACTAGAAGTTGAAGTAAGACATGAAACAATAGTTTTCAGATCATAGAAGGCCAGGCACAGCACAGGACCGCAATCCGTAACAGAATGGAAATTAACAAAGTAAATCCCAGAATGGTCCCTAAAGAAAGTTTCCAGGCTACAATGCAGAAAGAAGAGTCTCAGGGCTCCCAGAGTTAAGAAGACAGAGCTAACAATTTAGGGAGGCCAAGGAGGCTAGAATTTGTAGGGCCAAGTACCAGAAAGAATGTTGGAGAGAGAAGAGAAACCTGCACAGAGAATGCTCTTGATAGCTGCAGAGGGTTCCCCTTGCACCTTCAGCTAATTATTGATTAGTGCATGCATACCCTGAGAGCCAGAAAGGAACAGGTGGAAAAATCGCCAGAGATCACACAGGGCTACTGCAGTCAGAACGGAAAAATCTGTACGATACAGGGCAACAGAGTACTCAGACAGGCATTGCTTCAGTAACAGGGCCAAGTTAGTCCTAGACTAAGGGCTGCTCTGTTCCCACCTAAATAAGCTTAAAGGCAAGTTTTGAAAGGATAACACTGTTGGCAAGTAGCTTCTGTATCCCAGAACAAAGTACCAGAACATTTAAAGGAATAAAGAAACT
The DNA here is from genome assembly GCA_963574655.1 of Perodicticus potto. NCBI lineage: Eukaryota > Metazoa > Chordata > Mammalia > Primates > Lorisidae > Perodicticus > Perodicticus potto. The sequence goes on along the minus strand of CAUYRH010037970.1, from coordinate 3,933 downwards.
GTATGAAATTCACCCTGTCTGGCATCCAGTGAAAATTGCAGGCATATAAAACAGAAAAATATGTCAAAGAAGAAGAAATTATGATCTATAATGAGAAGAAAAAAATCAGTCAATAAGAATTGACCCCATGAATTGAATTATAGAAATACATGGTAAGGATGTTAAAGCAGCCACTGCAGATAGATCCATATGTCCTAGAAGGCAGAGGGAAATATGAGCTTGTTAAGAAGATATATGAAGGGGACTTTTTTAGATGACCCAAAGAAAACTGGTAGAGGTGAAAAATGCAATGATGGAAATGAAAAACACACTCAGTATGAAATAAAAAAAATACACTTAATGAGATCAGCAGAAGGATTGACACTGTAAAAAAAAAAAAAAAGGTGAGTAAACTTGAAAACATAGCAGTGGAAAGTATTCAAAATGAAACACAGAGGAAAAAAACACAAAACACCACAGTGTGTTATTGAGTATGTGATAATGTATAATTGGAGTTTCTAAAAAAGAAGAAAGAAAAGGAAAAGGAGAACATAAAGAGAATTTTTTTAATGGTCCAAAATACTGTAAATTTCATAAAATTTTAAAAATACCTTCTAAATTGTGAAGTATTAGAGATTTCTTCCAAATTTGATTACCAACTCCAGCAATTCAACAAAGGTCCAGTGGATTCTTTTATGAAGCTCTTTAAGACAGTCATTGGAAACTGCAAACACAAAGACTCTGATTTTTTTTATGCCCTCACGAAAAGACAGCAGTTGTGGTTAACTCGGAAAGCGAGAGATGTATGCAAAAGATTGGAAGTGACAGGAATCGCTGCTCTTCAGGTAATTTAACTCCAAATCTGTGATTTCAGACCTGGAACAACTCCCAGAGATCACCTCATCTAATTTTCCTCTGCTTATATTTTTTTATTGTTTTTATTTTTTTTTATTTTTTATTTTTTTTGAGACAGAGCCTCAAGCTGTCACCCTGGATAGAGTGCTGTGGCATCACAGCTCACAGCAACCTCTAGTTCCTGGGCTCAAGCGAGTCACCTGCCTCTGCCTCCCAAGTAGCTGGGACTACAGGCACCCGCCACAACGCCCAGCCATTTTTTGGTTGCAGCCGTCATTGTTGTTTGGCGGGCCCAGGCTGGATTCAAACCCACCAGCTCAGGTGTACATGGCTGGCGCCTTAGCCACTTGAGCCACAGGCGTTGAGCCTTCCTCTGCTTATAAATGCAAGAACTGAGGACCAAGATGTTAAGTGACTTGTCCAAGGTGACACAAAGTGTTAGTCACAGAATTGTCACTGGCACTTAAGCTCCAGTTTACAGTGCTTCATAGTAAATCGAGGAAAAATCTTGTTGTTTTTTTTCCTTTTTTCCTTTCACTTCCCTTCTCTTGTAAATGTACAATGAAATTTTCCAGTGAAGCTACATAATGTGATTCACGTATACTAGACTGAATTCAGAAGCAGATATGAGTCGGGCATTAAAGAGACTTGCAAAAATGTCAAGCAGTGCTTCTCTCCGCACTAATTTTTGTGTTTCGAAAGGTAAATTATTCTTTCATAAAGGACAGTATTTATATTAACATATAATGGGTTTGTTCATGTTATTTTAAAATATATAAATACATATTTTCAAAGTGTCCTCAGTCTCGACTTTAATGCAGTCAACACTTTTAAAGAGTGTTAGGCATAGTCCTTAAAAATAAAAGCTCCTTGGGCCCCTCAATAACTTTTAAGACTGAAAAGGAATCCCAAAACAGAAACGTTTGAGAACTGCTGGTATAGAGGATTTCTAAAATCATGTTGAAGAATCTGTCTTTTACTCACAGGCAGTGGCTTGTCACAGAAGAGTTTTGAGCAGGGAAGTGTCCTGCTTAGAGAGTCAGTCTTCAGGGAAGACTTAACCTGGCAATCTATGGGTACCTAGACAACGAAGTCAGGGGAGAAGATAAAATGCTCTGAAGGCTATTAAAGTGCCACTGAGAAGCAGGGAAAGGATGGGACTTGTGGGAGAAAAAGGCAAACAGATGTGGCAGTGGAATTCAAGGGAGAAACAAATGGTGGGACCCAAGGGGGGCTAGATAGAAAACCACTGATATGTTATCTGGTTGACTGAAAGAGCAGCAGTACCATTAACAGAAGTCAGGAAGTCAGGAAGAGGGAGGGGTTTAAGCTTTGACATGTTAACACTCAAGTAAAATTGTGACTATGACCAGCAGATAGTTGGAAAGGTGGAACTGGAGTTTGAAAGACGCTAGTTCACGTTGAACAGGTAGAGCAAGGTGATGTTTGAGGTTGTGGGAGCTGAAGGAATTTGGGGTGGGAAGGAAGATTTACACAGAAACAGAGAGAACTGGAGACCCCACCGGGCAGCAATAGGGCAGGGGAGGCACCAATGCTAAAGGTAGAATAAGCGCTGGGATTTTGCAACGTCTCTGAAGCCAGGAACGGAGTGCGTCTAAAAGGTAGGAGAGTTAGGGATGCCTGGAAGCCCATAGGAAAGGGGACTAAGAGAACTTCTATGATGTCCCAGGAACCTTCAAATGTGATTTTATTAGAGTAGTGGATGTGAGTCGCATTCAGTGTGTTTGGGTTGACAATCCCCCCAAAAAGAGCATGTCAGTAGAACAGAATGAGAGAAAATGGTGGTCAATCCAGAGAATGAATAAACTCTCCAAGAATGAAAATATTCAGAGAGAGAACAGAAATGCCAGATAAACTTGCTGTTTGGAGAAAGAGAAAACCTGAAGAAAAAAAAAAAAAAAAGGAAAAGATTGATTAGTTCCCAGGAAAGGGAGAAAGTGAGATTGGTTCAAATGAGAAAAAAAGAACTGGTGCCTGTGGGCAAGGCAGCAGAAGTCTGGGAACACCTGGAAGCCATCAGGATGGGAGTATGCTGGGATTCTATTCCTGCCAGAAATAAAACATGAAAAGCTTGTGCACAAAGAGAACTTCTGGATGTTTTACAATAGTAAACTTTCACGAGTGGTTTCCTCTGAAAAGTAGGACTTAGAGAGATTTTCGTTGTGTCTTTATTCTTCTATGTAACTGGAAAGTTTTAAGTTTCTAAAAATCACAAGTCTGTCCTCTTATAATTAAAAATATTCATAATTTTTCACAAGTCAAGGTCAAAATTTTAAACAATTCATCTTTGAAGAATAGGAAGGAAAACTTGAAAAAGATACCCCTACGCACTGTTTAAGAATTTTTTAAAAAATATGATACACCTCATGATTTGCAGGTCACCATTGCTCAGAGGCCATGCTCATGTTCTCTGTATCATTCCAATTTTAGTGTATGTTCTGCTGTAGCAAGCACGGTACTTTAGAGTTCCTTAATGTGCATAAACTTCTGTTGTAATTTAAAAACGACTTTCAGAATATTGTCACAAAGAGGAAGAAATAAATGCTCAGTGTTGACAGAGAGATTTTTGTTTGGATGTGCCAAAGTGGTCCAATGGCAGGAAAAGAAGCTAAAGCAGACTTGGAACCGGGCCTCATAGAGAAGGCTCACCTGTTCCAACATGACAGGCAGCTGGGATTGGGCTCTGTTCTAGCTGTGGCCCTCCTGGCACAGGTGCTAAGCAATGGGGGTGTGTTGCAGCCCATGTAGCCTATGGCTAGGAGGAGTGGCTATATAATATTCCATGGTATACATGTACCACAAATTATTAATCCATTCATGGGTCAATGGGCACTTGGGTTTCTTCCATGACTTAGCAATTATGAATTGGGCTGCAATAAACATTCTGGTACAGGTATCTTTGTTATAATGTGATTTTTGGTCTTCTGGGCTTTACCTCTTTCATGTTTACATGGGTGGAGCTGGAACATATTCTTCTTAGCAAAGTATCTCAAGAATGGAAGAAAAAGTATCCAATGTACTCAGCCCTACTATGAAGCTAATTTATAGCTTTCATATGAAGGCTATAACCCAACTATA
>CAUYRH010037969.1:0-18223 GCA_963574655.1 Perodicticus potto | reverse complement strand
TTTTTCTCTAAAGATGACAGACAAATGGCCAGTAAACACTTGCAAAAATGCTCATCATCCTTAATTATTAGAGAAATGCAAATTAAAACCACCCTGAGATACCATCTAACTCCAGTGAGAATGGCCTATATCACAAAATCTCAAGATTGCAGATGCTGGCGTGGATGTGGGGAAAAAGGAACTCATTTACACTGCTTGGTGGGACTGCAAACTAATAAAACCTTTTTGGAAGGAAGTATGGAGAAAGCTCAAAGCTCAACCTAGACCTCCCATTTGATCCTGCAATCCCATTGCTGGGCATCTATCCAGAAGAAAAAAAAACTTTTATTATAAAGACATTTGTACAAGGCTGTTTATCACTGCCCAATTTACAATTGCTAAAGTGTGGAAGCAGCCTAAATGTCCTTCAACCCAGGAGTGGATTGGTGAGCTATGGTATATGTATACAATGGAATATTACTCAGCCATCAAAAATAATGGAGACTTTGCTGAGTTTGTAGTAACTTGGATGGAGATGGAACATATTATTCTTAGTGAAACATCAGAGGAAAGGAGAAGCAAGAATCCTATTTACTCAACTTTGATTTGAGGACAATTAATGACAATTAATTACACAGTGGGGCATGGGGGAAGGAGAGAGCAGACAGAGATGGAGGCAGGGGGCGAGGGAAAGAAAACCAAAAAAAAAAAAGAAAAGAAAAGAAAAGAAAATGGTGTCTAACTTTCATATAAATTGGATTCAATTCTGACTAAAGTATATTACTTAAATATTAATTTTGTAAATTCAAATGTCAATATGCTGTTTAGCATATTGCATCCTCATCTACAAGTGAAACATGTTGGTAATTTCTCTTTATAACAATATATTTTCTCCAATTTCAGTATCAGGTGTATCCAGATCGAGTAGGATGATATTGAAATATTTCTTTTATTGTTTATAAGATTTCTTGAATTGCTTGTTTTGTAAAATCATTGTGGTCTATGAGTTTATGACAGTTTGAACTTTGTTATTTAATTCAATTCATTGCTTAATTACTGTTTGCCTATGAATGATTATACTGTGGTTAATATGTTATTTAGGATACTGTATCCTCATTTACACATGAAATATGTTTGTAATTTCCCTTTATAATAATATACTTTTTCCAATTTTAATATCAGGTATATCCAGGTGAAATAGAACGATTTTGAAGTATTTCTTCTTTTTCTATTGTCTATAAGATTTGGCATGATCTGTTTTTTATTTTTTTTGAAATTATCTTCTATTTTTATTTATAAATATTAGTTGTATATTTTTTGAGATTTTGAAAAAAAAAAAAAGAAAAAGAAGTTGACTGATGACTCCATACTGAACCTTAGAGTCAAAGCATTCTATGATAGACATACTCTTATCTAACAATGTGAATGTTACTTTTTATGCATGATTATTATTATTATTATTATTTAATATTTCATTGCAGCAATCATCTAATTTCTTTTCTGAATGTATTTATCTTTGTTCGTTCTTTAGGAGGTTTTGTTTCTAGTCCTTATCTTAAACATTGTTATTGTTATTAAATTTGAAGCCATTTTAATTTTGTGAAGGCAAAAAGCGGAAACCAAATAAACACATGTATATGTACAGAGAAAAAAATAATAATAAAAAAAAAGAGTGGTGACTGCAGTGAATGGGAATTATCCAGAAAGTTGAAAGAAAATTAAATTCAGTTCCAGACATACCCTCAATAGCACAGAACTATTCTTTTCTCCATTTTAAAGTCCAAGTATTATCATCTTAAAGTAAAAAGAGTCACAAGCTAAGAGAGCTGATCTGGTGAACTTTGGAGGACTTTTGTGCTGTAAAACATGAGTGTCCAATTCGCGCATTCACAGGCTATGCAGGAAATGAGATTTCCAGGGGGGCCATCCATGCATGGTTATCGTCACAGTGGAAGATAGCTCACAGGTGCCCTACCCCAACATTACTATAAGTGAGTAAGCTGAAACCAAGAAAAGTTAAGGGATTTTCCCAGTCATCCAGTTAGTAAGTGGCAGAACAAGGATCACCACCCCACAAGCAAAGGTTGACCACACTGCCTTCCTCAACAGCACCACCAACTGATCACGCATTCCCAGAGATGGCCCAGTTCTCAGATCTAGTGTCTACCTAATAAACGTAGCCTAATGGGAACTGAGAACACTACTCTAATGAAAAAGAGTCATAAATCACTAGCCAACATGCCTACAAGTTAGGACAACCTACTATTAGGTTCCACTTGACATCTCACTACCTGCTTGCCAGTGTTCACAGCCTAGACACGAAGCTCATGTGTTCCATAAATTGATGAATTGGTAAGCAGTGATTATCCCTGGAATCTCATCTTCTCTTTCCTTTTCTCTCGCTATTCTCCTTACCACAAATATCTTTAATTTGTCCATAAGTTCAATATCAAAGAGACATCTTTGAGATTTGCAAAACTGTGTGTTTTTTGGCATGTTTGTCTTCCATACGTTGTTTCGGATCAAAACACAGTAAGTCATCAAAGGCTATCTAGAAATAAATATAAACAAGCCTTATAAATCCAGTATTATGAGTAAAAAACCTTTATCTGTAGAATTTTATAGGTTATAAAAATATATTTATTTATACTATACATAATACAGTGTGTATGTGTATAACTGTTCTTCCCCAAAATTTAACTACTGCTTAACTACTAACAACCTTACCAGTAACATAAACAGTTGCTTAACACGTATTTTTATATTATATGTATTATCTACTGTATTCTTACAATAAAGGAACCTAGAGGGAAAAAATGCTATAAGAAAATCATAAGGAAGAGAAAATATATTTACTGTTCATTAAGTGGAAGTGTCAGAGAAAACTGAGCAGGGGCCACAACTTTCATCCTCGTCAGCTGTTAATGAGCACTCACCCCTCCCCACCAGAAAGATCACGCAGGGAGCTGGAACTCCCAGCCCTGCCCATCAAGAGCCAGGAACCCCCTTCCCCTGAGTGGGGAACTTCATCCCCCCCTTGTTCTCCTGCTGCAGCGGTGTTTACAAAAAAAGACAGCTTAAATAGATTTAAATATGATCCGGGGTCTTATAACATAATACTAAGATGTCCAGAATTCAATCAAAAATCACTTATCTCACCAAGAACCAGTAATGTCAAAATGAATGAAAAAAAAAAAAAAATCAATAGAAGCTGACACTGAGATAGAGCAGTGGGCAATACCTAAGAAAGATTTTAAAACATGGTCAAAACGCTTCAATGAGCAGTTATGAACATGCTGAAAATAGCCTCAGTAAAGAAACAGAAAGTCTCAGCCAAATACAACTCTCTGGGCTTGGCGCCCGTGCTCAGTGGTTAGGACGCCAGCCACATACACTGGGGCCGGCAGGTTTGAATCCGGCCGGGGCCTCCTACACAACAATGACAACTACAACAAAATACATCTCACGGGTCAGACCTGGGTTTTGAGGCTATCCCTAACTGGGAAGGAGTCTGAGAAAATGTTTCTGCTCCATCCGTTTGGGGAGAGGGACACAAGGACAAATGCGGGGTGGAGTCATCTAGAAACCTACTCACAAAACACTTACAATCTGCTGCTTGATTCTGAACAATCTAAGTTGTCTTCTCTGTATATTTTCTGATCTGTTCTTCTGGTATTTGTTGTGTAAATTCGTGTATGTGACTTCTAATCCTTTGGGAAAATAAATAATAAGAAAATGAATTATTGCTTCACAGGCCAGTGGTGATTGGTAATTACTGATAGATGGTCCCCATGGGAAGAGACCATGGACACTGGGATGACCCTTCCAATTTCACATTGGTATTTTAATTACTGATTTTAAACAAGCTATTAAGGGGTTAATATTTCAGGGTAAATATATGGATGTTTTTAGAAATTGTCATGGCAAAGGTTGTGTGTTTTCTATGACAGCAGAAACCATAACAAGCCTTTTTCCTAAAGTGACTTTGAAACACATCCACTCAAGCAAATAGATGTTCCCCTGACTGCCTCCGGCTGCCAGGAATGACATCACGAGTCAGCTTGGACAGAGAGCACTTTCCATTTTGTAAGAGAGCACTGGCACTTCCTATAAAGAAAAAAAAGAAGAAGAAGATGTTCCGGATAACTAATATTTACCCAGGGGAAGGGGCTGAGCAGAGGGTAGAAATATAACTGGTTGCTTCTAAGAACAGACAGAGTCCCACTGTTTCACACTGGTTCTGTGGTCTGGGGCCTGCTCATTTTTAACAATTTAATAATAATTAAGGATATAATGAAAATATTCCAATGATTATGTATGGCACTGTACCATCGGAAGTTTTATTTTAAGAAAGATGTGGTACTTGTAATAGGAGAGTGAGGCTCTTCTGAGGGAGAGGTTAATAAAGCTAGGGAATCAGGCAAAGGTTTTGCTGTGCAAAAGAAAATAAAGCTAGGACTGACAGGTGGAGAGAAATTTTTCTAGAAGAGATAATAGTCACTAGAGGAGGGTGATCAGGCTCAGAATCCTAGAAGCTGGTTTCCCAGGGGTGTTCCTGCCAGGTGGGAGAGAAAGGCCTGGCAGTGAGAAACCGTGTTCTCCCCTCCGATGGTCATGCTAAGAGCTCAGGAGAGCTGGAGGCCTGATTGGGGTTTGTCACTCTGAGTGCGGGTTACTGAGGCCACCTCTGAACAGCCGCTACTGAAGCACTAATAGGAATTTAGTGGAAAGGCTCTTGCCTCAATAGCTCTAAGTGTCTTCCTGCGAGATTTAAATGCCCAGGAGAGAGCACCCTGTCACTACATGTGGGACAGACGCCCGCCCGCTGCCCAAGAACTCTTGATTTTGCAATCTCGTTAAGACTCAGAAAAATTGGGGCCGGGATGGCCAAAGATGGGGGTCATTCATGCTGCTGAGGCAAAAACCACAAGTGTCCCGTACGCTTGTGGAAGTCTCAGCAGAGTGAGCTAATTACAGGAAGGTCAAATCAGAGCGTTTAGAATTTAACACACACTGGGCAAATTATGAAAGATTAGAAGCAGGGAATGAACACCATCAGGGAAAAAGGAGAAAGTAGGCAGCCTACAGGCTTATTCTTAGCACACGTGCCAGGCACTATGCTGGAAGCTTAGCCGCCTTACCCGCCTCCTCACAGCAGCCTCATTGAGGGAAGAACAAAGGTGCATCTCTAATGCACAGCCTAAGAAGGCAACGCTTCAACTCAATTATAGGATGTTCTTAAAATCACACAAAGAGTACAGAGATGAGGAAGCTGGGGGTCCCAGAAGGGCGACTCCCCTGCTGAGAGTCAAAGAGTTAACAAGTCGCAGAGAAAATGCACAAACCTCAGTGTAACTCCGACCCACCACCTTCCAGGGCTGTCACCCATCAGCCCAGTCCTGAGTCCCTTGGGAAGATTTCTTCTTAGAGAACAAAATTCATTCTGCTACTAAATACACAACAAACAAATGAGTATTTATCAGCCTTCTGATCTGGGTAAAAGGTACAAAGACGTCTGGATTCCCCATGGGGAGATGCCAGCCATCACCCAAGGACTCTCTAATGTCTTGCTGGAATGCATAAGCAGACGCATTTCCTGGACCAGAAGTACAGTAACAGAAAACGATTTCAGCAAGTATTTGATGCCACAGTGGCAGGGGGAAAAAATCTGCAATTGGTTAAATTTCCACGTTAATTCCTTACGCTTTGGCTGTGCTACAGTGTATGAGTCATTGAGCATATTTTAGTTTTCAATCCTAAGCATAGTAATGTATTATATAGTTTAAAGTTGAAGCTTTTAAAGACAGAGTCAAAATTAAAACCGTTTTTAATAAAAAGGCTGAAAATTATTACATGTCATCTTGATGCTTTAAACTATATATTTAATGTTTTATTTCTTATATCAATTATTGGTATGAAATGTTATCTATTTGGCACTTTTTTCAATGCAGTGCATTCAAATGATATTCTTTAGTCCTCGTATTAATTGAAAATATTCCACTATATCTGATTTTGTGTGCAGGAACTGTACTCTTGTAACAATGACAGTATTCAATTTTAAAATCTCTACTATATTATTGTATAGGGTATAATTTGTGCCCAAAAGCTTTTGTGAATATTTCTACAAAATGTGATTCTTTTATGTGGGTTTCATCATACCATTGATCTCCAAAAACCGAAATGCATGTCCATGTCTCCCCTGCCTTTGCCAAACAATTCAACTTTTAAAATTACTAAGTCCAATGCAACCAAAAGAAACTTGCATCTGGCTGTGACAGTGAGAGGCCTACACAAAGCCTTGGAGGGAAAAGAATGGGGAACAATGTCTGTGACTCCTGCGCTTTATTTCTGGGGACTCTGTGATCATTTCTCAACGAGCAATGCGGTAAAGGAAGCAGGCTTGAGTACTGGGGAGTCGGGTGTCCGGTGCTAACCTCATTTCCTCCCTGAAATGGAAATAATGAATCTCCTCTCTCGGCTCTTTGGATCTCTGTGCTAGTAGAAGACACGCCATCTATGCGACTGGTGTTTTTTTAAATAATGTGAGTTGTGAGGGGAGCTAAATGAAGTTGAGTTACTATATGATTAAGAAAAATATTAAAGAACATGCATGTGCTTCATAGGTGACAAAGCAAAGTCACATGTGTGTTCTCATTTGAAGGATTCAAAGATCCTGTGTGGTAGAGAGGAGAGGTAGCTAAGAACATAGGTTCATGCCCTGCCTCCACTGCTAGTAGCATGGTGACTTTGGGCAAATTACATAACTGTTTTGCACCCTAATTTCCACATCTCTAAAATGAAAATTATAATAATGTAAGCATTTGGGGAGGAGGATAAAGTGGCTAAAGATGACTCAAAGAGCACATGCTCCATGCTAAGTGCTTAAATGGGAATCGACCATCATTGCCCTCATCATCACCACTGCCATCACCAAAACCATCATCATCACCACCACCATCATCACCACCACCGCCATCACAACCACAGCCATCACCACCACTGCCATCATCACCACCATCATCTCCACCACCATCATCATCACCACCATCACCACCAACACCACCACCACTATCACCACCACCATCATCACCACTGCCATCATCACCACTATCATCGCCACCACCATCATCATCACCACTGCCATCATCACCACCACCATCATCTCCACCACCACTGCCATTATCACAACCATCATCATCACCACCATTGCCATCATCACCACCACCACAATCACCACTGCCATCATCATCACCACCATCACCACTGCCATTACCACCACCACCATCATCGTCACCATTGCCATCATCACTGCTGCCATCAACACCACCACCACTATCACCATCCCACCATCAGCACCATTGCCATCATCATGACTGCCATCATCATAACAACCAGCATTATCACACCTACCGTGCTCATAAAGAATCTAAGATTTTGAGTGGTGGACACTGTGGATTGCCTTGTGTGAGTCCATACCAACCTACCATAGTCTGAAAAGGTAAAAACCCTTTCCAGTCTGCATTAATGGAGTCAAGAGTATGATTTCTATTCTACCATCCGCATACATTTGTCAAAGACCAATGTATTTGCTTTACTGATGCAGAGGTTAACAAAAGAGTATGATTCTGGAGCTGCCTGACTTTTGGTGGTTCAGTCTAGTGCTATGTTTTTTGGAGTTGCTCCCAGAAACACAAAGTAAGCTCTGTTTGTTCCGAACTCCCTATGATACTGTGTGGTAGAGAGGAGAGGTAGCTAAGAACACGGTTTTACACCCTGCCTCCACTGTTGTGTTGCAATATATCTCATTTTCTTGGACCAGGTAGAGAATATTCTGTTGTCTGCAACTAAAAAAACGAGTCAGTTTGGCAGATAAATGCTCTTTTCTTTAACCATAGGCATAAACTGTGAAGACCAGACCAGATTTATGACTCCCGTGTTAGTACTCATTTCACTACATCATGGGAAGAGAAAGGAAAACCAGGCAGCTTTACTCTGAATTCATTCACTAAGTCTGTGATACATGATGACATCCCTTCTCTGACCAGGAATCATGCTAGGGACTGGGACTGCAGCTGAGCTCACATGCAGCTAAGTGACATGCCCCCAAAGAGCTTCCAATCACTTGACAAGCAAAACTAAAGCAAATAATAAAAATAATATGTGACATAAGTATTTTAACAAAATAATATAGTGTACAGTAGAAGCAGAACAGAGAAAGCAAATATCTTAGGAAGCATAGGGTAAGCTACTAGGGTGAGGGGCTAGGAGGGGATGGACAGAGAAGAAGGAATTATTAGTAAAGGAAATGGCACATTTAGGGGCACAGAGATCCTAACCACCCACGGCATTAGCAGGGTTGTTTTAATATTCAAGCAAAAATCAATATGATTTTATTTCAAAATTGGGTTACTGTAAAATTGTTGTACTTCATAACTGTTTTGAACCATCTTGACTGGAGTATTTACAATAGGAGATTAAATAATCAACAGAGAAGCCACAGGTTGTAAATTAGTCAAATAAATGCATATGGCTATAAAACATTTTGGCTTATTTAATCACATTAATATAAACCGTCATTCTCTCTAGAGGAACACCAGAGGCCATCATGAATTATAATTATGCAGATCCTGCATCTAGTCCTAAGCACTTGGATGTGCCGTGCGCTGCTCTAGACTGAGGACACAACAAGATCCTAGCCCTGGACAAACTCATGTCAAAGGAAAGAGTTTTTTGTATTATTTTTCTTAAAAGATTCACTGACCATTAGTAAGAAGAAAAAAATAGCCAGCTTCCCTTCCCCATGCCTTTGCAGGATTTTGGACACCTGTTATTCCAAGTAGCCTTCACCACTTTCCTGACACCTGAGGTCAGCATACCAACTGCTGACAAGTTACCGTCCTTCGCTCCCCACCCTCGTCCCCACCTGGTCCTAGCACTTAGGCATTTCTCAAAAGTTTTCTTTGGTTCCTCAGCCCTATTTTTTTATATTCATCATTTCTTAAGATCTCAGAGGACATCACAGTATGTTTCGGTGGAAATACCGAAGAAATAGGAGTCAGAAAATCTGGGTTCTTACAGCTTCAAGTCCTTAGCAAAGTCACATCCCCTCTCCAGTTCTCATCCCCAACGGGAAAAAGAGATAGATGATTTCCCAAGTTCCTTCTAGTACCAACAACCTGAATGCCTGCATCTTTGGGAACCAGGGATTTTTTTTTTTTTTAAGAGACAGAGTCTCACTTTATCACCCTCAGTAGAGTGCCATGGCATCACAGCTCACAGCAACCTCCAGCTCCTGGGCTTAGGCGATTCTCTTGCCTCAGCCTCCCAAGTAGCTGGGACTACAGGCGCCTGCCACAACGCCTGGCTATTTTTCTGTTTTGCAGTTCAGCCAAAGCTGAGTTTGAACCCGCCACCTTCAGTATATGGGGCCGGCGCCCTACTCAATGAGCCAGAGGCGCCGCCTGGGATTTTCTTTCAGATGCAGATATAACTGTGTGTGCTGGAATAATTGAGATGGACTCTTTAGAACATGTTGTTGTTAAGCTTGTTTATGTGTATAACCAGATGACATAGAACTGAGTATGGGGCTTCGCCACCTCTGCTCTAAGGAATTTACGGAAGGGGGAAGCCCAAACAAATTCTAAAAATTCCTACCATTGAAGTATTTGGGGGGTTAACAGGATGGAATAAACTGTATACACAAACACTATAGAATTGATAACCCAAAATAATAGTAACTATTAGTAATGAAGCATAAATGTAATATTTTTTAATTTGGCCAGCTGATTTTTATAGGCTTCTGTTGTCGTCTTGAGCAACAGAACATTTTTTCAAATCTAAGGCTGAATAACACGCTGAAATTAAATCACAAATACGGTCTGACCACGATGACTTACAGGGACTGATGGGGAGTCAGTAGTGGTCAGAAAATCTGGTTCTGCATCTGGTTCTGGATGTTGTTGCATCCTTATTTGTTGTAGAATTCTAGGGAAGTCTTGAACTCTGAACTCATGCCAGCTGTCAGCTCAGGGCTGTTGTGAAGTCCAGCAAGTGAAAACATTCTGGAAGCTGTAAAGAACTGACATCTACGGGGAATTCCTATTGTCTGGGAATCCTGGCGATTCAAACTTTCTCTTAGACTCAAAAGGGACTTGAATGGATAATCCTCTATTATCTCAAATATTGAGGTAGATGCTCTAAATGTATCTTGATTCTCACAAGACTCCTCCTAGCCCTGTTTTATGGATGAGGAAACTGAGATTCAGAAAGATGAACTAACCTTCCCAGCTTTCTACAAGTCGTTAGCAAAAGCACAGGCAAGGTGCAAGCTCAGATCTCACTGGCGAAGGAGAAGTTGTGTTTATGACAGTAGATCCGTTTGCAGGTATAATCTCTTTTCAGAATAAAACTGGGGATTTTTTATTGATTTCCAAGTGATACAGGGGGCAAGAGCTATTATTTGTCTATAGATGTCCAGCTCCAGCATGTACATGTGAGTCGGTACTCTGTCACCTTCTCCACATCCACAGAAGATTACTGTTACTCCGTCACCGGTGCTGTGGTCCCCACCAGTGCCCACTCTCACAAGAGACTGCAGAATTATGATGACAGCCTAAGAGTGCCCTACACATTCCTAGGCCTGGTCCACCACATTGGTCTGGGGTATTCAGCTCCCTGGGTTGTTACCACAATGCCTACCCCCCCAAAAAAAACATACTTGGCAGAGCAACCCTCTTGGTAAGTGAAGGGGTTCAGAACATGCCACCCCTAAATCTGACACTTTGGCATATTGATTCTCTTGGTCCAAAGGCACTTGGGAAACACCAGCTGCAGGAAAGCCTTCCTGACTTCCCTTTCTACCTAAAAGTAGTTCATAAAATTTCCCATGAGAAAGGTGCCCTCCTGTACCAGGAAGAGGAGGACATTCTTATCACCAAAGACTGGGGGTCAATGATAAAATGGACCTACAAAAACAAACCTACTGAAATAACCCTTATCTTCCATTAGTTTCCTTCATGTATTTCCAAGCCACCATCCCACAATTTACTGCCCTTAATCCCAGGCCCTTTGTCTTGTCATAGCCCCACAATTTATCATCCTTTGTGTACAAAGGTATATACATTGGGGTGAGGGACTAATAGCTACTTGAGGTCTTAATTTTTCTTTTGGCAACTCCTATGTACATGTAAAATATTAAATAGAATTTCTATGCTTTTCCCCTATTAATCTGTCTTGTGTCCATTTAATTCTTAGGCCCAGGCAGAGAATATAAGAGGATAGAAGGAAGGTTTTTTTTTCCCCTCAATAAGTATATGAAAAGATTAATAACGTTCCAGCTAACTGAGAGGTGAAGGAAAGCCAGGGCCCACCTCGGCAGGCTTCCACCTGTCAGCCATTCAGCAGTGACTTCCCCAGGCCACCAGTACAGGTCCTGGGGAGGATGCCAGATGCACCTAACACCAGCCTCTCCACTCAGGGAATTTACTCTCAGACAGTAGAGATGAGACAAGGCAGATGGTAATTGCTCTTCAATGAATATAAATTTCTGGGTCAATAATGTTTCTCATTTCTGCACAAGAGAAAATTGTATAGAATCGAAAATTTTTGTATTGATTTCCAAGTGATAAAGGAGGCAAGAGCTTTTATTTGTCTATAGATGGTCCAGCTGTGGCATTTGCTCAGTCTGTACTCTCTGTCACCTTTCCACACCTACAGAAGATGGTGCGTTTAAAAATGTGATAAAGAAAAAGAATGAAAGAAGACATTTTTAAAAATAAACTAATAAACAACAACTTCTCTGATCAGGGAATGAGTCTGACATTCCTTTTATCCTTGGCTTAAAACCGAAGGCAAGGATGACAGCTGTTTGCAGATAGGAGATAGTGTATGTCCCACAACTCTTCCCATTTGTACCATAAAGAGTAAAAGACTACCACTGTGGGAGCTCCAGAATTGACAATGTCCACCGATGTCTTTCTTTCTCAGAACATAATTCTGTATAGGAGAAATAAAATGAAAAGAGTGGAATTAAGGAATCCTATTTCCAAAATCATACCGTTGTTCCCTATTAAAATGTCTGTTGGCGATATTATAAAATGTCTAGTAGCAACTTCTCATTTGGCAAATGAGGAAACTGAGGCTGTGGGACAAGAGGTGGTTTCTAAAATCACCCAGCTAATCAGACAGGACTAGAACATCCTGTCTATTTGAGTTCATATGGTCCATAAATCAGTTTCTGTCAACCTGCAGAGGGGGCCAAGGATGAAAAAAAAAGGAAGGAAGGAAAGAAGGAAGAAAGACAGACGGAGGGAGGGAGGAAGGGATGGAGGAAGAGGGGGGAGGCAGGAGGGAGAGGAAAGGAGGGCTGGTGGAAGGAAAGAAAGGTTCATATTTGGTCCTTCCGTTTTAATGATCCTACCAGTGTATCCCACATTTCAAAGCGCAACAGAGACAAAGGCCTAGAACAGAGCAAAGTGTTTTATGAGATGTCTCTTTAAAATCTCACCCTTGCAGGAAGTTAAAACCTGCATCCCTGCCTAAGGTCAGAAACCCAAGAATTGCAGTTTTTTATATCGCAGGAGATGGGTCAACTGACATGTCCAGGCAGAAACCACAAGATTATCTTTACTGGAGATGGGTTTAACAGCAATACCCTTCAGCTGAAAACACCCCTTTAAAGCTCTGTAGCTCTGCTTATAGTCAGGATGGTGGTACTTAAAGATGTGAGTCCAACATCCTCCTTCATTGCCATCCAATTAATAAACTTCTCTTTTCTTCTTTCCTTCTCCTCAAACTATTTGTTCTTGTTCTTCATTTTGCCATGAGGATAAATCTTGAACTTTTGGTAACAAGAGTGGGGAAAAGATGAGACTCTTGAGACCTATATTACTTGCAATTTCTCAGTAGATTCCTTTCATTGGAATCTTCATCTGGAGGCTCACTCAGCCCAGCCCTGCTATTGTGTTGTGATGCTGAAGAATAAACAGAGTGCACTCATCACCGTCTATGCTCTAGACCCACCCTAACCCCTAAGCAGGGTCATCCTCAAACCCCAAGCTTTAGAAGGCTCCCCAGGCCTCCTTTAGCCATATGCCTCCCCAGGAGGACATGTCCCTATCTCGGTACCTGCATTGTCCTTTGTAGACCATGCTCTAGGTTCTGGTTCTCTTCCCAGGCATCACTGAGCCCACACACCACCAGGCCCAAGAGGTGGCCAAAGAGGGGCTGTGACCAGAATGAGCTGAGCTAAGACACACAGGCTGGGAGATACAAATATAGCCTCATGACATGAGTCCTCCACAGGTGTGAGGAGAGCCATGTTGGGCCACAGGTCATGGTCCAGAAACGAAATCTTCTAAACTATTATGTTTGATGCCAAAACCCAGAAAGTCCATATTTAGTTCAAATCTAAATTCTAACCTGGCTTTCTAGGTCATCATGAATGAAGGTGCATTTCTCATGGTGAAAACCTGGAGCACACGATTTAATAATGTGTTAGCTTGATTTCCAATGTTTGAATAGAAGGTACATGGTGAGTGGGCCTACATTGTACTCTTGCCCTGGGCCCAGTAAATGAGGCTTCGACTTGTCTTCTACCTGAAAATGCTTTCCTTCCTGTGCAAAAAACAGACTCTCTGTGAGTTCTAGTGTTCTACTATCAAACCTGAACCCAGCCATAGTGAAGAAGAAGGAACGTGAATGTTTCTTCCTATTCTTAGTGTTGTCTCCCAGGAAGAATCTTCCTATTCATGCTCTGTTACCATAACACCCCCAGCTTGGTCCAGCCCAGAGAGATGGAGTGGGTTTCCTGATACACCTCTTCCCTTTTCCTATTGAGATCGAATTTCTCAAGGAGAACAGGAGTCCTCTTCTTTCCTCCGTGCATAAGTCCATTATCTGTGATCAGATAGGTAAGTCTGTTTCATAAATGACAATATAAATGTAAAAAATAAAACAAATTGAATCCAGATATCAAAATATACAGCCAAGAGGAAGTCAACTCTAAAAATAAAAGGATGATTTGCTGTTGGGAAGTGAATATTAGTAGGTCAAAGGAGGAAAACCACATGATGAACTTGATAGATGTTCTTTGATAAAAATCGAGATTAGTAACTTGGTAAACTGAGGCTAGAATGATACTTCCATAACAAGACACAGAATATGTCAAACCAATATTAACCAGAAAGTAAAACACCAGAACAGGGCTCCAGAAGGGATGCTGACTAAGAGCTTCGTGAACGTGCTGTCTGCACACCTGCCTCTGCTTCCCCACCTCCACTTTTCTCCCTAAATTTCGGGGTAAAAAAGGGTTCTGTGATTTTAAAAAAAATTTAGAAAAATACGCTTACTACATCCTTATTTTTGAGTACAATACCTATTCAGAATAGTGGAATACATTATTAAAAACTCTTGAAATACCTATAGTAAACAAAACTTAAAATCTTTCACCCTAAACAATTTGACCATGGAAGCTTTTGCCGTTAACATCCACAGGAATGGACTACCATTGAACACGTTTTGTGAAATAATGTGCGGAATATCATGGGATCAACTGAGCATCTCGCCCCACTTTTATTTGTACATTTCTAAATAAAAGGAGAAAGAATAACAGGAATGAGTACTGCAGATGAAAAGATGAACTATTGCTATTTGGAGGTGATGTAATTGTCTATCTAGAAAAACTAACAAGTCTAATGAAAATTAATAAGACAGTTTATCAAATGTCCAATTATGGAATAAAGTACAATAATATCTAGAACTTCTATAAGACAGAAATAATCTGTAATAGCATAAAAATTTTTGAACTACATGGCAACAAAATATGTACATATATACATGTTATACTGAAGAATAGCCATAATGAAAATAGACAGTATGTATAAAAATTAAAACTATGCTCCTTCACTGAAAAAAGCACGGAAGAAGAGCTGAAAAATTTAGAAATGTAGCAGATTGCTCTTTAGAAAGAATTACTATGTAAAGAGATTGGTTTTTCTCAAATTAACTCATGAATTCAAAATTCTTTCAATCCAATTTCTAAGGGGATTTTTAAATTTTTCCCTAAGTATTTTAATATTTATCTTAAATATTATATAAGACTAAAAGAGTTTTTTTATTAAATAAAGGAAATACCTTACTAACTATTAAAATCTAATAATTAAAACACCATGACCCTGGGTTTGGGCTACACAGATAACAAAGACCAGAACAGAACAGTAAATGCAGAAACAAACATAACTATAATTAAGAATTTAGTACAACCTAAATATTCCATCCATGTAAAGAACAATAAAATAAGATATAGACCATATAGTCTTGGGGCAATTGACTAATCATTTGGAAAATAAGAAATCCCTTCATCTCCCCCATTCTCTCGAAATAAACTTTAGCCAAATATAAGATTTTATTATAAAAACAGATTACATTTATATATACTTTAAGTAAGAACATTAAAAGTAGAAATATAAATAAAGGGAAAGTTAGTAGATATGGGTTTAAAATTCGATATAGAATTTATCTATAAATTGATACCCTGTTTAAAAACAACACGACAATCTTCCTTCTCTTCCCTGTTTGCAGCAACTTTGGTGGCCACTTGCCATTGGTGTTACACACTGGAAGAAGCTAATGTCACCAGCTAGAGAAGGACGGCCAGGAGAGCCTCCTAAGCGTAAAAATCCCTATGGAGCTTTGCATGAGCAAAAAAGAACCCTTTATGGCAGGAAGCCATTGAGATCTGAGGATGTTTATTTCAGCATTTTGCCTTTCCTAACCAGTACAAAAACTAGTACTGAAATGGGCATTGGCTTAGCTGGCGGTACCATCGACAGGCTGGGAGGCTGGCTGTCCGTGCTATACAGAGGCAAGACATTTGGAACATCTGCCATCTGAAGTGACTCAAAAGGCAGGCCATGTGTCTAGTGGTCCTAGAGGAGAGAGAAGAGGTTAGAAAACAAAACACGAGCTGCGGATGTTGGTTGTTATACGTGGAATTTGGCAAGAAATACTAAGAAAAAGCTGCACTTAGGAAAACGGCTGGTTTATTTACCCTGAAATAAAAGAGAACAGAAAGACTTCAGATATTTTCAACAATAAGGGGTGAAAAAGCCAAGTGCATCTGGACTCCAGGTAAGACAAGATATAATTTTTAAAGGCTTTAAATCGCAAACCCAGTAAAACTTCTCAGAGGAACCAAGTGACTCTGGGCAATGATACTAGGAAGGGTGCATCCTTCACAAAGGTGGTTCTAGAGCAGTGGTTCTCAACCTTCCTAATGCCGTGACCCCTTAATACAGTTCCCCTTAACAGCGTTGAGAACCGCTGACTAGAGAGACGCAAGGTCTGTATTAACAGCATAGGATGCAGAGGAGGCAAAAACACCGAGAAAGAAATCGGAGAGGTCGCTTAGCGCTTAGTACTGCATGAAAGCAATCACAAGTCTTCTAAATTTTAAAGGAAACTACGAATTTCTAAAAGAAATAAAACTGAATAAACAAACTGTTCAAGATATGAAACTTGGGTTTCAAATTGCAAAGTAAGGATAGGAAATTTTGTATCGCTCCTAAAGGATGGAAGTAGGAGCCTCTATACCTACTTCTCCTATGGTCTTGGAGGATAATGGAAAAGGAAGCGTCTTCTAGACGGTGGACCCTGGGACCGCGCAGGGCCAGGCTCTAGCAGACTTTTCCAACAGGCCTCACCCCAGGGAACCAAGCCCAAAGCACACCTTGCCAGGAGCCAGCTCATTTGTTTCCTACGGATCTAGGATGGTTCTGGCCATGTGCCTATCTCTGGAAAACTGGAAACACAGTCACTGGAATCACTTTTTGCTTCATTCTCTCGTGAAACTCCAGTTGATAAAGGATTCCAGGGATTTCTGCCTAGAAAGCCAAATCTGTTAGGAAACATGGCCAGGCACAGTGGCTCACACTTGTAATCCTAGCACTTTGGGAGGCCAAGCCCGGAGGATCGCTTGAGCCCAGGAGTTTAAGACCAGCCTAAGCAAGAGTGAAACCCTCCCACCTACAAAAAAGAGAAAAAATGGCCCAGCCATGCCTGTAGTCCCAGCTACTTGGGAGGCTGAGGCAGGAGGATGGTTTGAGCCCAGGAGTTTGAGGTTGTAGTGAGCTACGATGATGCCAGTGAACTCTTTCCTGGGAGACAAAGAAATTTATTTTCAAAAAATATATAAATGAGAAACTTCCTCGACTACCCAGGCAAAAGACTTCAGGATTTCAACATTGATATGGACCAGAAGTTGTTGTGGAGAAAATGAGCACTCCTGAATTGTACTGATAGATGTTAAAATTGCCACATTTTTTTTTTTTTGAGGATAATTTTAAAGGCCTTTAAAAAAATACGTCTTTTTAGCCTAGCAATTTCACTTTTAGGATTGCATCTCAATGAAGTAATCATAGGTATGTGCAAAGATGTTCACGGAAATGCCAGTTACGAGGCAGAGTTTTTACTTGTAGACTTACGCAAGAAATATCAGTCTACTTTATAACTTTTAAACCAAAATGATTATACCAGCGTCCTCACCAACCTACCAGGAAGATGACAAATAAATCGTGGCCCCTTGCAGAGACTCCTACCTCTTCTTAGGGTCTCTAGTCCTAGAAAGGTTACCTGAAGCCCAGTCTGGTGAGCACTGAGGGCTTCCTTTTCAAAGCCTGCCTGGTCTCTTAGAGGCAGCCCCCTTTCTCTGTCAGAAAGGGAGTATTTGCCAAGGCTAAGAGCCCTTCGCCCAAGGTCAGCACTCAGCAGCTGCTCCCAGTAAGGACCTGGCACCCGCTGCACTGTCAGGCCCAGACTCCTATCCTGCCACTCTCTCCCTTCCCTTTTTCTTTTTTTTTTTTTTTTTTTTTTTTTTTGTATCACTCTCCCTCCGGAGAAAGCCTAACTGCCCCCTTCTATCATCGCCTGATTCAGCAGGAAGCAGTTAGATCGAGTCTTCGCCCCTTTTCCCTAACAGCAGTTGGGGTTTCTACTCGGAGAGGGAGAATTGATGCAGGACATCCGGCACCCTAGCCAGCTCAGCGGAGCTGGCGGACCTGCCGCCTCCTCCGTGGTGGTGTTGGTGCTGCGGCAACCAGCTGAAGAGGCAGTGGGCTGGATGACAGGCAAGGAGGGGGACCTACAACGCCCACCAGAGGCTCCAATAGCCAAAAAGGCTGGACAACTGCTGAGGAGACACTTGTGCCTTGGTGTCTCCTTCACTTTACACTTGGGACTAAATGTGGAA